>CAJINU010000008.1:864884-1042935 GCA_905178165.1 Amoebophrya sp. A25 | reverse complement strand
TTTGGTTTGGGTTTGGTTTGGGTTTGGTTTGGGTTTGGTTTGGGTTTGGTTTGGGTTTGGTTTGGGTTTGGTTTGGGTTTGGTTTGGGTTTGGTTTAGGGTTGGTCTAGGGTTGGTTTGGGTTTGGGTTTGGGTTTTGGTTTTGGTTTGTGTTCCAGTTTGGCTCTGTGTTTGGTTTGCGTTTGGTAGGTTTGAGCTTGGTTTGGGTTTGGTTCGAGTTTGGTTTGGGTCTGGTTTGGGTGGGGCTCGGATCAAACAGAGACAAGGAGCAAGGGCAGCCCTATTTAGCTTATGGCGACTCTGTAACTTGAAAGCAGCAGCCTGGGACTTGTTTGGGTTTGGGTTTGGGTCTGGTTTGGGTTGGGTTTGCGTTTCTTTCAGTTTGGGTTTGGTTTGGGTTTGGTTTGAGTTTGGTTTGGGTTTGGTTTAGGTTTGGCCTGGGTTTGGTTTGGGTTTGGTTTGGGTTTGGTTTTGGTTGGTTTGAGTTTGGTTCGGGAGGGCTCGGATCAACATCGAACAGAGATAAGGAGCAAAGGCAACCCCATTCAGCTTCTGGCGACTTTGTAACTTGAAAGCTGTAGCCTGGGACTTGTTGCCAGTGCTGACTAGAGAAAAGAGCAACAACCTCGCAGCTTTTTGCTAACTTTCTAACTTGAAATGAGCACGCTGCGGATTTTTTACTCGTGCGGACTAGAAAAAAAGCAACAACTTAGCAACTTTCTGGCATCTTCTTAACTGTCAATCAGCACCCTGGGGAATTTTTACCAGTGCTGACCAAGAAAAAAAGCGACAAACTTGACGATTTTGCATTTTTCTCGCTACCTCCTCCAAAATATAAAAAAACGGCAAAGGCAATCCGCACCAATATTATTTTTTTGGCCGTGCAGCCACACCCAGAAAAAAAAAAGAATGGAGATTGCTTTGGCCGCCTTTTTTTTTCTTGGTGGTTCGAGTGGCTGGTCTCTTTTGAAAAATTTTTACTTTTGCCAATTTTTACAGCAATGCGCTTAAAATTTGCGAAGTTCGAATCGCCTCCAGATAGAGCAACTGCGGCTCAAGAAATTCCAAAAATGTCAACAAATTAAAAAATTTAATAAACGGGAAAACAAACAAACTCGCGGGCACGTGCGCGCTTTGTAGTCGCGTTGGAAGCTTAAACGCCGGGCAAGAGAGCGAAAGAAATCACATCAGTGGAGATTGCTTTCGCCAGCTTTTTACTCCTTCCTGACTGCGGTCGCTCGCCGATTTCGAAAAGCTTACACTTTTGCTAATTTCTGCAGTGATATGCTTGAACTCTGTGAAGCTCGAACCCTTCACAGTTTAAGCCTCTACGGTTCTAGGAATTAAAAAAATGCTGACAATCCAAAAAATTTAAACAAACACGAGAACAAATAAAACCGCGCGGGCCTGCGCGGTTTCTAGTCGCGCTAGAAGCTTAAATGAAGGACAAGGGTAATTCAACAGAAAAACGCGCGAAAAGCTAGCGCCTTTCTGGTCTCAACTGGAATAAGCTCGCAGCTCGGGCGCTTCTCTCTAGTAATTGAACAGAAAAACGCGGAGCAGGCTCCCTCTTTTCTAGTCCCAAACGCAATGAGTTCCCTGCCCAAGCACTCCCCTCTAGTAATTGGGCGACAATCAGTGGAGCGGCTTTTTCTAAAGCCCACCGGAATAAGCTCGCCGCCCAAGCACTCCCCCCCCAGTAATTGAACCAAAAAAGTGGAAAGCGTTCAGCCTTTTCCGGTCCCCCCTGAAAAAGCCCGCAGCCTAAGCCCTTCCCTCTAGATTCTGAGCGGAAAAAGTTGGGAGGCGTCGCGTCCTGGGCAGCTTTCTGGTCCCTCATGAAGTAAATGGATAGCCCATGCTCTCCCGTCTAGATTCTGGGAAGAGAAGGTGGGAGGAGTATTACTTTCCCAGTCCCCTATGAAATAAATTCGCAGCCAATTCCCTTTCCTCTACCTAGATCCTAAGCCAAAAAGGCCGGGCCTTGTTCTGCTTTTTTAACCCCACTGAAAAAAGTCCCAGCTCTAGATCCCGGCCCCCCTCTAGATTCTGATCCGAAAAAGCTGAGCGGGGTGCTCTTCTTTTATAGTCTCCACTGAAATGACCCCGCTGCCTTATTTTGCTACCTTATGAATTGCCACCGAAAGGCCACGCGCGTAGCCTGGTAGCCTGTCACTACGCCGCCCGCGACTCGCGGCAAGGTATGCCAGGGAATGCATGGACACCGCAGGCGACCGCTGCGCGGGGGAATGGCCTCCGCCGCGAAGAGTACCCAGATCGAAGAGGACCTGCGCCGGAGACCTACCAAAGCGAGCCAAGGCCTTGAAGGAGTCCCGAAGTTTGTGGTAGAGCCTTTCGACCTGTTTCAAGCTTCTCCAAAATGATAGACGGGCATGCATGAAATTTGTCAAATTTGACCAGTTTGGGCGAGCTCTTGCTGGCTTCCGCTTGTTCCATTCCTTGGGCGGGTCTCTCTCAGCAGATTCGTCCACGGTGTTGCCTGCTCTCAAGTCCTGGAGGCTGCGCCATCGGTTAAGCGAAGAAAAAGCCGCACCACGACACCGCCAAGCGCACCCCAGCCGCGGCCGCCAGCAGCCGCCATCAAACACAGGGCGGAGCCAGTCCAAAGACTTCGCCCGGCTTGAGAGACACAACACGGCGCACGCCAGCCGTAGCCACCGCGCCGCGCCCTCGAATCACCGGGGGAGGAGAAAGGGAAGAGAGAGGAGCAGACAGCAGCGACATGCGAGCCAACCCGCGCAGAGCTCGCAGGGCTGGGCTCTCTGGAGAGCTGTCGCGGCTGTCGTCTTCCTCTGGCTCCCTTCTTCGCTCCATTCTCGCTCCCCTGTGATTCGAGGGCGCGCCGTGGTGGCTGCGGCTGAAGCATGGCCACGCAGCGCCCAACGGCCCGAGGGCGTCCCCCCGTCTTTTCTGCTAAGTCGTTCCACCTGTTTGGCCGTCGTCCTGTCTGTGCTGTCGTCTTGTCTGTCCCGTCGTCTTGTCTGTCCCGTCGTTCTGTCTGCTCCGTCGTTCTGGCTGTTCGGTCTTGTTTCTGTCTCTTCTGTCGTTCTCCCTGCTTGGTCGTCTTGTCTGTTTTGTCGCTCTGTCTGTTCCGTTGGTCGTTCTGTCTGCTGCGCCGTTCTGCCTGTTCGGCTGTCTTGTCTGTTCAGTCGCCGCGCCGATGTGCAAGCGGAGCAAAGTAGGGACGCACCTGCGCACCGCGACAAAGCGACGCGGTGGCGGGGTGCATAGTATCCCCAGAGGCTTGCGCGCTTGTGGCCTGTGCTCTCACTGTGGTGGGTGGCGAAACACGTCCAAAACCTCCAAGGCGGCGAAGGTTTTCCAAGCGCCGCTATCGGTCTCGCCTGGGTCGCTGGTCCATCGGCTTCGGCTTTTGAACACTCAGGGAGCAAACCCGCCAAAAAGCGAGACACACGGCGAGGCCTCACAGATGGGGTCTGGCCACGACACAAAACACAGGCGCGGGAAAAAGGCCACAAAAGCGAGGACAAACCGCAAAAAGCTGCCGGCCGTTTTGCAAGTCCCTTAGCGGTTTCGGCTTGCCTAAGTTCTGTCCCTTAACAGTTTCGAACTTCGTGCGGGTATCGGTTTCGAGTGGATCCCCGCGAAACTCTTAGGCGAAACCGCTAAGGGACAGCGTTGCCGCGGTTCCCTTGTCGATTTCTCTGCCCCCTTTTTCCCCCGTTTGCCTCCCCCGGTCTTGCTCAAGGCGTGGCCGCGTTTTGCTCTTGAGCCGTCCGCCCTTTTATCGGTTTCGCGTGCTGCCCTCTCTTCTTTTCTGTGCTTTTCTGGCGTCTGCTTATCGGCTTCGCTACGGCTGGGCAGCGATCCCGGGACACAGAGCGGGCATCTCTTGCCGCCTCGGTCCTGCGTGTGGCTCACTACATCGCGAAGGCATTGGGCAGGGGTGGCTCGGGTGGTGGATGCTTTGGCAGCCTCGCACTGGGAAGGCCTTCGGCAAGTTCTTAATCGGCGACCAATGGCACTTTTTGGCATCTTTTCAGCATTTCCTCGCCTGGCGTTTAATCTTGCAGCACTACTAGACTTCCCCGCCTTGCTACGCCTTGCAGATTTTTGCCCCTTTTTTAATTTTCTTAGTTTTCTGGCATTTTCGTGAGATTCTGTGGGGCCTTCTTTTCATTTTGGTAAAAATTTCAACTCCCTTGAAACTGATCCAAGCTTTCTAGAAAATGAAAAAGGCCAAGCTTTTGGAAAAAATCTCTGCTAAGCTACGTCTGCCATGCAAAAAAAAGCTAGGCAAAACAGAAGCAGGGCCATTCTCTTCACCGGGCTGCCGCCTCTTCTTAATTTTTTAAGTTCTGAAGTAGCAGCTCGGCGAAAAGACTGACCCTGCTCCCGTTTCGTCTCTCCTCGTTTTGTTTTCGGAGTGGATGGCGAGAAGCGTATAAATCTGCAAAGTTCTTCAAGATTTTTGATCCAGTCACCACTAGAAAAGGCCCCAGAGCCTACCGGCTTCAGGTCAAAAAATGGCCCAAAAGTTCTTAAATCGTGCAAAAAACGCCTAGACACCACTGGGAAAAAGCTAGGAGCTACCGGCTTCAATTTGGGAAATGGCTCAAAAGCTTCCAAGCCGTGCAGGGAATTCCATTGGTGACACTGGTAAAAAGTCAAAGCCTTGAGGGCCCACGTTGGAAAATGGTCCATAAGTTGCTAGCCTGCGCCTACTTTGTCCCGGTCACCGCCAGGAAAAAAGTCCAAGACCAGAAGGGCCAGGCTGAAGGATGTGCAAAAGTGCGCCGCTTTCTGGTAGACTAAGGCAACCCACTCAAGCCAAACCCAAGCCAAAGAAACCCAACGAGGCCCAAGCCGTGGCCAAACTGAAACCAAAGGCGGGCAAAACTGAAACCCAACGCAAACGCAGGCCAACGCCAGACACAGACCAAACGCCAACCAACTCCGAGCCGAACCAGAACCAAACGCAAACTGGGCCGAAACTCAAACCAAGCCCGGACCAAACTCAAACCAAACCCAAACCCAAGCCACGCCCACGCGCAGACGCAAGCCCCAGCCAAACCCAAACCAAACCCACGCCAAACGGAAACGCGAGCCGAACGCATTCAAAAACCAAGCGCAAGCCGACCAAACCCGCCCGCCGGAAGCCCGCCCGACCTCAAACCAAACAGGCGAGCCCTAAGCACGCCCGGGGCTCGAGGCAGGGCCGAAACTCGCAGCATGCTCGAAGCTCGTAGTGCATTAGACCGCGGGGAGACCGAAGCGAGGCTAAAAACACTCCGCGCGCCCTGGCGGGGTTTGCTGTTGCCTTTTGCTCCCCGCTGTCTTGGGGGGCCGGCTTGGTGGGGGCGCCCGGGGCCGTTCGTTGCTGCTTGTCTTCTCTTCCCCCGGGCCTGTATTGGTCTGGAGGCGACTGGAACACGGGCGGCGGCGCGCGAGGGTTTTAAAGGAGGGGGCGCCCCCGGGGGGGGCCGCGTTGCCCCCCCTCGCGTCTTTCGGGAAAAGCGGCGCCAGCAAGATCCGCCACTGAATCCCGCCCATCCAAGTTGTCCCGTTTGGGGAACCATATGGGGCGGGCGTCCACTAGTTCACCCGACGGCACCGAGGCCCCACCGCTTTCTCCCGCCGACTGCGGTCACCCCCTTTCTGCGCTTTGATTGGGGCGGCGCCCCTCTCGCGCTGAATCGGCAACCAGCGGACCGCCTTCCCCCGGCTTCTGACCCAAAAGGTCCGACTCTTTGCGGGCTTTGGTGCTTATCTCCAAGAAAACGCGGAAGAAGTGGGACTTGGAGCGGAGAACCACGAGCCCGCACGCGAGGGCGCCGCATTGGATCGGATGCTCCGCGCCAGGCAGCCGGTCCGCGATGGGTCGATAACCAGCGGCCCGTCCTCCCCTGGCTTCGGCCCAAAAGGCGTCGGCCTTTGGCAAGATTTCAGGCGAACCGCAAAGGAAACCAGGGAAGCAACCAGCTCAGCGGCGAAGCAATGGACCACAAGCCCGCGCGCGGTGGCCCTGCCTTTGGGGCTGCGCTTCAAGGCCTGCCGCAGGCTTCGGGAGGATTCTTTTGGCGAAGTGCTGCAGCTTTCGCGGGGTTTTCTTAGACGCGGTGTGGCATTTGGCTAAGGAGACCAAGACAAAAACCGCCGCAACGGCTTTCGGCCTGGAGCAAAGGACCACAAGCCCGCGCACCGTGGCCCTGCTCTTGGCGCTGCGGTCCAAGCCTGCCCTGGGCGCAGTTCCGGGGCCTGGCTCCCTTGGCTAAGGGTCGCGCCTTGCGCGTGATATTTTGAACACTTTGGGCCGACCCGTTCAGAAGACCAAAACAGCAGCCGGCGTAGCAGCTTCCGGCCTGGCGCAAGGGACCACAAGCCCGCAGGCGAGGGCCCTCCTTTTGGTGTTGTGCCCCAGGCTCTGAACTTCGCTGCGGTCCCAGGGGCGGGCCCCTTTGGCGAAGTGTTGCGCTGGATATTTCATACCCTGACGCGGGCCCCGTCTTTGAGAAAACCTAGACAAAAACCACCGCAACGACCCCCTTACCGAGCTGCGCCAAATACTTAGCCGAAGGGCTTTTTTGTTCTCCAAGCTCATCGTACTTGGGGCCTACTGTTGCATCTACATCTCAGTCTGCTAGGCAGCTCACTCTACTTGGATCATGGTTGGCCCAAATTCTGAAAGGTTCTGTAGGTACGCAAACTGAGAGAACAATAATGTAATCTGTCAGAGCGTGTTCAAAGGCACAACGCACAAACCTGAGCTTAGGATCAAAGTCAAAGCCAAGAGAGACGGATCACAAAGGTTAAGAATCGTTGGGACGGAAGTAGAATCGGTCCCAAACATAAAAGTAATCGAAGTCTTGAAATAAGCGAGTAGCTAACTGAAGTAGCCGAGGAGTATCTTAGAACTTATTATCTGGGAGACTCGGTTATTGCAGTGTTTCGAATACGTAAAGATAATTCCTGTGGCAAGATGTCAAAGGCTTTTCTTGCAGAAGATACACGCTTCCTGGAAGTACGACGAGTAGTTGTGGAGAGATGAGTCTTTCTTTGTCTTTGGGCATGAGAAGTGTTCGTTTTTCTGTCAATGCACTCGCACTGGCATAAGTGGTTGATTCATTATATATAAGTAGACGGCAACATCATATTTGTTTCATCACATTATAAGTAAAGGCCTCCCTTCACCTTTTTCGGAACTGTAGATGCACTGAGAGTGCTGCGGCCATCAATCTTCAGAGCCTTTCTCAGCCGCAGTGTAGTTTGAGGGTGAACGGCTACCAGATGAAATGCATGTGTAAAATCCACCAAACTTGAAAATGGTTTAATTCAATCTTCGTGCTGTAAAATAAAAGAGACGTGCTTGCAAATAAAAGAGAGGTGAAATCCTTAAGTAGAGGTTCTAAGAGAGACGTGCTTGCAAATAAAAGAGAGGTGGAATCCTCAAATAGAGGTTCTAAGATCCAAAAGATCCTAGACAGATTGACAAAGGAGATCTAGAATCTGTTTCACACATGAGATCCTCTAAATTCGCATCAGGCCATGCATTTAGCCCATGAATTTAGAAAAAAAAACGTCTTCCCCACGCCCTTTCCATTGTCTGCTACTGCGGAAGATACTGTGTAAGATCCCGATGAAGCTCTATTCTATCACTGTACTATCACTTAATAAGTGAATTTCAGATCAAGAAGCAACCTTTGGATAACGTGACTGCCAAAGGACCACAAAAACGGGTGACGATTTTATTGGTCATGATTTTAACTTACTCAACAGCAATCAGAAGAGAAACAAGATAGAACATAAGGATTACTCCGACTTGGACTTCGAGAAGATGATTTGTTGTTTATCCACACGTCGTAGCTGTCTCGCTTAGCTACCATTGGTAAGAAACGTACATCACCATAGGAACGTATTTCTTTTGCTCAGTAGGAACGTAGTTCTTTTCCTTAGCCAGCGCCAGTACAACTGGTAAATGATATCACCAATTTTTTCTGGTGTTGTTCTTTTTCTTCCTAGTTAGGCTTTGACCACAATATCATCACCATGGCGCTCCCCGGAGAAAGTGGAGAAGGAGAATCCTACACCGTGTCTCTGTCCTCCGTTGAGGAAACAGAGGCACTAGGCGGACTACTGGCGTCTCTCTCTAAGCGTGGCGATGTCATTTTTCTACACGGCGAACTTGGTGCTGGCAAAACGGCTTTGAGTCGTGGCTTCTTGCGCTACTTCTTTCTGAACTCCGAGTTGGATGTGCCGAGTCCCACCTACCTGCTGCATTTCGTGTACCAACAGGATGCGCCAACAGAAGCAAAAATGATCACTGAAGAAACTGTGACGGATGGTGGTGAAGGAGCAGAGGTGGATACAGCGACGACTAGTGTTTCTGTTTCATCCACTAAACAGGCGACCTCAGTAGACTCAGCCTCACAGAAAGAAGAGAAGAAGATCGTGTTTAAGGCTTCCCGATTTGCGCATATTCCAGACTGTGCGGTGCACCATTTAGACCCTTATCGACTTGCAGTGGGAAAAATCGCAGCCCTTGTCGATTTCGAGACCATGTTTCGCGACGAAATTTCCCTCATCGAATGGCCAGAGAGACTAGGAAAAGAAATTGCCGTACCAGCAGAGCGATTACTGCACGTCCACCTGAGCGGCGTTGGCGTACAAGCAGAAAACCGAAAAGCTAAAATTGTGTTTGGATCTACTACTTCTGATACTTTTGGGGAACAACAAGTATTAAATGTAAAATCCGCTACTTCGAAGACTTCATCTACTCTCGAAGATCAGCATTCGTCTGCTAGTACTACACCAGTTTCCTGTACTTGGTCACCTCGACTTGCGAACTTGATAGATGCAGAGAGAGACGGTCAGAAACAGAACACTGACGCGAAAGAGAGATCTTTATCAGAGGCGTTGGAACGATTTCGTACAAAAGAAGCAGCCTGGATTTTTGGAGAGGGCGAGCTGACCCCTGAAACAAGTGCATCTTCCGCGTTGAACGATTCCAATGCCTTCACCACAACTAGAGCTGCAGAACATCTTCGAGGACAGCATCAGAAAGAAGGTGAAAAAAAGTCGAAGATGAAGAGCGCCACTTCTTTGCCATCTTCGTTGTTGGACGAAAGTGGCAAGCGATTGCAGCGGCCACTCGTAGTTTTGGGAATTGAGAGTAGTTGCGACGACACCGGATGCGCCATTGTGACCAGTGACGGTCGTATTTTGGGAGAATGTGTGGCGTCGCAAGCGGGCATTCACGAAGCCTGGGGAGGCGTGAAGCCGGATGCTGCCCAGAAAGCGCACCGGGACGCGATTCATGAAACGGTTGAGACCTGCATCGAACGCGCAAAGGCAGCGTGTGGTGTCCAACATCAAACTACTTCTAGTGAGAAAGACGCCTCTACTTCCTCCTCTGCATCAACACCTTCTAATGAGAAAGATACTTCCTCCTCTTCCGTCAAAACAGCACCAGAATTTTCGTCCTTAGCAGACATTGATGCCGTTGCAGTGACAGTAGGGCCAGGATTGGGACTGTGTTTGTCGGTAGGCGTAGAAAAAGCCGTAACACTGGCTACAGAATTACAGAAGCCTCTAGTTCGCATTCACCACATGGAGGCACATGCAATGATGACACGCATGCCATTGAAGAAAGACGTGGAGATTCCGGACTTTCCGTATTTTCGATTCATTATGTTTGCGAGATGCATATGAGAAAGAAGTTTTAGTTTGATCACCGTATTTTCGATTTATTATGTTTGCGAGATGCATATGAGAAAGAAGTTTTAGTTTAACTTCTATGTAGTCTTCTTGTTCTTTTAGCTTTGACTCTTTTTTAATCGTGTATGTTCCCTTTTTTGTCAAGCAGGTCAAACAATCTTCAAAACTCATGTACTTAAAATTCGATCTTCTAGTACATCTTCATGTCTCGTTCTCCGATCCTCAATCACAATACCACAGGTATCTGACTTTGTTAGTGTCTGGCGGCCACAACATGGTTGTGTTAACGGAAGGTCTAGGCCAGCACCGTATTTTGGGCAGCACGCTGGATGACAGTGTTGGCGAAGCTTTTGACAAAACCAGTCGACTCTTAGGCATCACCCAAATTCCCGGAGGTCCTCACCTGGAACGACTAGCAAAACAGGGCAACGACAAGGCCTACCCATTAGCGAAACCTTTGTGCAACAGTCGTGATGTGAATTTGAAGACTGGATGCGATTTTTCGTACTCGGGTTTGAAGACTGGGGTGAAGGCACTGATCGAAAGACTGGGTTTGGTGGCACCAGCATCTTCAGAAGTAGTAGACGAGACATCTAAGCAAGCAGAGGAGAAGAATGAGAAGATGAGGGCAGACGTAGCTGCCGTTTTTCAACGAGTGGCAGTTGCGCATTTAGTAGAGCGCACTGACCGCGCGGTCGTTAGAGCTGGGGAATACCTGAAGAGCAAAGATGTTTCTGAAGAACCACAGCGTGAACCCGTTGAAGGTAGTTCATCCAAAATTGTAATTGACGACGACAAAACTAGTTCAGCTGCTGCTGCTGCTGCAGTTCCAACTCCTGCAGTGAAGACTCTAGTAGTTGCAGGTGGCGTCGCCGCGAACGGCCTCGTCCGCGCAGAACTGACGAAATTAGCAGAGCAAAGAGGCCTCAACATTTTGATTCCCCCACCTAAATACTGCGTGGACAACGGAGTAATGGTCGCTTGGACCGGAGTGGAACGATTACTAGCAGGCTTGTGGGAAGCACCACCCAAGCATCTAGAAAACGCTAAGTTCTTCTTCGAAACGCGTCCACGATGGCCATTGGGCGAGAGGGATGGAAAAAGCAACAACTTCAAGGAACGCATCAGCAAGGAAATGAAACAGAAGATGCTCAAAAAAGGCGAAAAGGTGAAAGGAGGTCTCAATATTAATGCAGAGACGACACCATCATCCGAAATAGACGTGCTAAACATCAAGGGCAAGAACACGTCCTCTACAAACGCAACTATGGCACAAACAGGAACATCAGAACCTTTAGAAGCAGAAACTCTTGACCAGAATGCGTCATCCAAACGACCACGAGGAGCACCAGATGGGGAAGAAGAGCTCCTGAGTAAAAGAGCGCAGAAGCGATTAAAGAAAGCAGAGTATATCGCAGAACGGAAGGAGGAGGAAAGAAAGAAGAAAGAGGCCAGTGCATCTGGGGGTGGATGCTGAAAAGAACGATGTGGTCTGTGACGGATGAAAGATGAAGTTGCCCTAGATGTTCTTTACTCGTTGATCATGAAGAACAGGGGATTTCTTTACTCGCTAATTATGGTTTCTGGTGTCGCCTAAGCACTTGATGAGCTTTCAGTCGGGTGCTACATGAGATCTACTCCATACGAACATTGAATCGTCTGATCTATTTTCGATTTGGATAAAACTTCCTGCTTCTTTTGTGGAAATCACAACGCCCCCTCGTATGTGAACCGCATGTCTTTGACCAGCTTCACCATGAGAAGTGACAAATAGAGCGACAAAAATACTGGGACTATTACGAAAAAATCTACTTAGCGACAGATTAGAGAAAAACAGTAAGTAGCCTGTTTTGGGATACTACAGTTAAACGAAAGTCACACCGCGACTTCTAAAAGCGACACAACAAGCATATTGTTACACCCACATCAAGGAGATGAAGATTTCCCTGGTGGGAGATAATGAATTGAACTTCTTCATAAGTGAAAAAATTTGGAAGTTCATTCTGAATGAATAAACCTGAAACTCGCGCAAACTTTCAGGCCTCTTCACCTAAACAAGAAGTACGTCAAAAACCCCCAAGACTCCAATTTGTACCCGCTGAAAGCTACGCGCCTCCATTTATTAAGTACCCGTTTTTACTGGAATCAAAAAAGGATGTGTCCGCTGACACGTAAGATTGCTGACTCTGTCTGTTCGTTTCTTATGCACATCACATGTGGGATTTAGGAGAACTTCTTTATGATTAGGAAAAGAGTTTGCGTATTACTACATCAGCTGAAGAACTCATAGACCATAGACTTGTTCTATGAGTTCGAGATTCAGAGTTGCGAGACTTGAGTTGCGAGTTGGGGGACAAGAGTCTCTCTTGCAGAGGAGAAAACACAAGTGCCGTAGTGAACTAAACCAGATGACCAACTTTTCTAAATTAAAGATCCAAAAAAAAATTAAGGTTTGGATTTCTAAAATGCGTCTCTTCTTGCCACGCGGCATTTTGCCGGTCGTTCTTTTTGGCACTGCATCATCGAATTTCTCAACCGTCACGGCGCTGGGTAGTCTATTCCTCTCCTCCTCCTCCTCGTCAAAGTCGTCCGCTCAACTAGAAGAACAGGGACTCTCCGGGACATCCCTCTATCCTCCAGAAACGTGTTCGTGTGCTTGCTGTGTTGTCGTCCAAGAGGGGCCTCATTTAGGGTGCGACGTGCCTAAGCCAAGTCACTGGAAGCATCAAGCTTGCACTTTCGCTTTGTGTGGCAATGGACAGGTTTTGGCAGACAAGGGTATCATAGTTTAATTTGCTAGTAGGAGGTTTAGACTCTTCTTTGGCTTTTAGTACTGAGTGGACACACGAGCTATTTCTAATGGCTACTTGTTTCGACTATTATATATTTGAATGTTGAGTATCCTGTACTATTAATACTACTTTTACGAAGATAACAAATTTTGATTCGCAAGTAGGCTCCTCCCCCGAAGGTGTCCCTGTAACCAGTACAACTTAATACTAGTCACCAAGATATTAAAGGTCCCGAATACGCTGCAAAGCAGAAGAGAGCGTTTTGTGTCGAGCACTGTGGTGTCCCTGAGAAGGGTGGACGCGGAGATACCTGTAGCTGCAAGAACGGAGCGGAAGATCCTTGGTCTTGCCCACATGGTGAGAAATAGCACTCTAGTTCTCACTATTTGCTAGTTCTCGTTTTTCAAAGTAGGACCGCTAGATTTTGTTCTAACTTCTAGATCCGTTTCGTTCATTAGATGTTTTCTGAAGTAGACAGAGACACGACGCTCGAGCACGAGCACTAATTCCTCTACCTAATCTCCTGCACAGATCGAGTTCGAGGATGAATAGCTCTTGTTTTTTCCACATGTACAGGGTCAGAAACAATTTGAATTTCGTTTAAGATTTGTTCACCGTAAAGCTGTACAAATACAAATTTGCGGCTACAGATGCAATATTGAGAATAGATACGTGCATTCGATGACGAGTTGCTCTCTCGAAGAAGGTACAAGGCATCTAAGCACGATCGTCTAGGATGGCGAAGTCAAGAAGATGTGCGCGTTCTAAACCACTCTACGAACAACAAAAATGTTCCGCAGAATTGTTGAATTTGGTGTGGTATTCTGGAATTCTAATTTTCGCGGAATGCAAAATCTGCGAATGCAAATCTTGGTGATGGAGGAAGCTATAGCTATGGCTTTTCATTTTCCTGCCTCTTGCTTGGTCCCATAAACAAACAAAAGCTTTCATCGTGAACTGTCCTTTGATGTGGTTTTGATACACTGGGTTGCATTCCTCATCCATCTGTCTTAAGATTTATTCCTTTGAATTTACAATTTGCAGTGGTCATTGTCACTTGGACGGTCACCTCCAAATTTTCTTTTTTGTCCCTCACGTTAGTCCCTCGCCTTCTAATCGATAAAAGGGACTTTTGATTTTGTACTATCTACTTGAACACCTCCGTCTAGTCTGAAACACAAAAAAATGTCTTCGTCTTCCGGAGGCCGACCTCTAGTTGCACACGCGTTGCAGAAATACCTTCCCGCAGAACGTGCCAAGGATGCCCAATTAGCTTTAGCAGGTAGTTCCAGCAGTGGCCGTGCTGGTCAGTCCGGTTCTACCACGAGACAGTTGGCCCAGCGCGTCGCGGGACAGGTCTCGCTCTTTGTGCCTGGCGAGAAGGCTTTGCCTGATCGCAATTCGGAAACCCTGGCTGAGGACGACTTCCTGGCTGGCTTAGGTGCCATTGTTGAACGCGACTTCTTCCCAGATTTGCCGAAACTCAGACTCCAACTGGAGCTTGTTCAAGCAGAGACTGCAGAGGAAAAAACGGAGATAGCCAGAAAGATCCTGGATTTAGAACGTCGTCAAGCAGAGAAGGAGGTTTACAACCCAGCTGATTTGACAGCGATCGTGCAGCGACCGGATGATGGAAAGTACACGACTGTGAATACGAAGAGTCTGAGTCTAGACGAATACGTGGCGAAGTACACAAGCGAAGACAATGCGAGCTTCCGGAAAATCGTAGAAAAAGACTTCGCCAAAAAACGACAGAAGTTAAGAAACGAAGATAGATGTGTAACAAACAGTATATGTGGTCGTTCTTTGAATAATTATTCAATCATGTAAGTAGTTGTTTATTCAATTTGTACTAATAGTAAGATTACCCTTCTAGTGCTAGGAACAACAACACCACGACCGACCACGACAAGATCAGCTTCATCTAAATGTTTGATAACACCAGCTCGTCTTATGCGTGAATATCGTTAGATCATGTAGGAAAGCTCTAACCCACGAAGCTTACGTGGAGAAGAAGTCCGAATTCGATCGACTGCATCTGTCTTTGACAAACGCCGAAAAACTCGCTGAGGAATACTCCGCGCCTGGCGAGGCCGCTGCCAATCTCAAGGCTTTGAGAGACGCCTACGAGGAGGACCACAGGCGAATCGCAAGTGGGGAACGTCGTTGGAACCCACAAGTGTGGAAGAAGAATCTGAATAAGAATGTCGTTGCTGCTGGAGGTGGAGGAGGAGCTTCCTCTAAAGACGGTGGCAGTAGTACTATTTTGACGGAGAAGAACTCGAAACTGAAGAAAGCGATTGCGAATTTGCAGTTTGCGGATCAATCCAAGGATGTGATTGAGACCGCAGAAGAAGAGTACGACCCGATTTCCGATCCGAATAACTACGAAATCAAGCGGGAAATCGATCAGTTCTTAAACGAGAGTGGCGGGAAAGCAGTGGGCAACAGCAGTAAAAATGCGGGTATTGGAGTGAGCAGGTTTTTTCTGAATCCAGCAGGCCAGAATGTCACGAAAGAAGAGGGAAAAAATGGAGGAGGAGAAGTTGGAGGAGGCTTGTTGACTTTGGAAAATGGAGGTAAAGGATTAGCGGCAAATTCTAGAAGTGGAGCATTAGCGATTACGAATACTGCTGCACTTTCTAGTGCAGGAGGACTAGGAGGTTCTTCTTCATCGTCTTCTTCCTCAGGAGCTTCTCTTAACTCCGCGTCTTTAGCCCTTCTGGATAAGAGGGATCGAACCAATGAGATGAACGCGACGAACAACATCTTGCGGGATGATAGGCCAATCAAGCCTGTACCCATCTTGCCAGCAGATGCACCTGGAGGCCTGAATGTACCGCAAGGTCCTGCGACATCTTCGGTTGCAGGCTCATCTTCTTCAATCAATAAGAAGAGCAGTAATACTAGTAGAACTACGTCGTCTTCGATTGTTGTCTCTTCAGGAGGAGCTAGTGCGGGCAAAAGTGGACAATTAGCTGTAGTGAAGAAGAACACAGCCCAACCGGAATTCGAACTTAGCCGGCGCAATGTCGAGACCCTCGGTCTACGCACGCAAGTGCAGCACGAAGCCCGATCCGCGCTTTACTTCGCGCCGAGGGGGATTATTCCTGCTAGCCACCTCCGACGCCAGGGCGAAACCAATTTTCAGGCAACACGCTTTCCTGTTCGCCAGAACTTCAAGAAAGAAGCCAAGATCCAAGAGGAAAAGCGGAAGCAGTTGAACGCAGAAGCGCAGAAAGAAGTGGATTACATGGACATGGCGGATAGAGGAGAGTTCAAGAACATGGGTAGCGGAAGCTCGTTTGTGGAGACACCGCACATGACGCCAGATCACATGCGCGACGTGATGGGCATGTCGCCTTTGATGACCTACGGCGCAGTAGCAAGCACGCCGCTATTGGTGGATGGGGTTCCTGGTGCTGTAGGTGAAGATGACGAAGAGGACGAGGGCGATGATGGAGGCGGAAAGATGAACGATGCTGGCTCTGATGGCGGCTCTGGGTCTGATGAAGATCATGATACTGTTGATGTTAGAGGTGGAAAGCGAGCTGCAAGAAGTCAAGGAGAAAATGACGATAAAAAACGAGGTCGGGATCATGGCGACTGGTCGTCTGAGGACGGATCTGAGGATGAGCAGGATCAGAATAGTGTAAAAAGGAGTAAGAAATCGCGTTCTAGAGGACGTGGTTCGGAGGATGATGACAGCGAAGATGACGCTTCTTCTAGTCCAAGCAACCGACGTCGCGGCGGGTTTGATCTCGGCAATCGTATGGATGCTTTGCTTCAACGAGAACAGAAACAGCGTGAAGAACGAGAAGACGCTGAGCTAGCAAGAGTTGCTGCAGAGGCTAGTGTTGCCCACAACCCTGCTAATGACGTGCACGGGAACCGCAATTTGCCACCCAGCAGCACTGTCTACAGCCTGCCCAGCCAAAGTCGAGAAGATAAACAGCGCGTGCAGATGCAACAGAACCGCAAACAGACGAAGGAGGAATTAAGACAAAGACAGATGGATCGAATGCGCGAGTTGGGTGTGAATATCGATGAATTCGGCCACAGAGATTCTCAAATAGGAGGAAGAACACCGAGTTCTCGTGGAGCCTTGGGAGGCAGAACGCCTTCTGTAGCTGGCGGAGTCGCCGCTTCGTCTAGAAGTTCTCGTGGAGCCTTGGGCGGTGGAACAGGTAGTAGTCGAGGTGGTCAGCAGCGTTCTCGAGGTGCGCCTTCGGTTGCAGGCAGTGCTGTGAGCGAATTTAGCACAGGCAAGATCCAGCTTTCTGATCGTGCGATTCGGGCTTTGAACAGTGGCCAAGTGGCGGGTCTGCCAGCACACTTGACACCAGGTTACTCCAGCATCTTTGACAAGCGCACAAGAAGAGGAGCTCCAGGAACGTCGGCTTCCTCTTCTAGAGTTGTTGCTGGAGGTGGTGCAACACCTTCAGTTGAAGCGGGTACAAGTTCTAGGAATGCGTCTAGAAGAGCACCCACAGCAACAGAAAACACAGGCGGGTCGCGGACGGTAGGAAAATTTGCACGGAATCTAGGTTGCGGAACGCCGAGTCTCAATGTACATCCGAGTTTGCGGACCCCAAATATGAATCTGAGAGACAAGGATATACCTGCGGCACCTGCCCTGAAAAAGCCGAAGAGATGATCCTCGTGCGGATGTCTGAAAACTGTCGTAGAAACAGTGATTTTATTCGCTGGACATCCGTTACCTCTTAGCTACGTCGATAGTCATGTTTTACTCTCCTTCGGTCTCATATTACGCTCAACACCCCCTGCTCAAGCTTATACAAAAATGATCGAAAAGTAGACTTCATTGATGTATTCTATCCCGCCCCGTCATGACCTTGATTTGGGTCAATTTTCAATGTCCTTTTCTCGTCCCTGTACCTTAGAAACGCCTTTTCCATTGCTTCCTCTCGGTGAAATTGATGTTGAGATGAAATAGCTTAGACAAAAAGAGCTGTGTGTTCGTTCATTCAAAGAGAAAGAGACGAGAGATTGTCTTGTGGTAGAATCAACGCAGGTGATGATACGTGTGAAGAGATGTGAGCTCCTTATTAGCTGGATTTTTCATAATACCCAAATGACAGTCGTGTTCAAGAACGAGATGGCAGTGGTAATAGCAATCAACAGATACCGTCTTCGCGGAATTCACGCTATCTGTATTCCTGTAGTAGAGGTCTTTAGAACAAGGCTGTCTCAGAAGCCACCTCAACCCTCTTCCCCAAGGTTTTTGACTTGTGAAACGAAGCGACACTAGTTTACTCAGCACTCTTTGAGCAACTTTTTTTGAAGCAGATCATTCGAAGTAGGAAACTGCTGTTTTTCTTGAGTATGAGTAGGCTTCTTCCGTTCATAAATGACCATAGCAGGCAAAATCCTAGTTCACGCTGACGCGGAAGGCCTGGTTGAGCGCGAAGGGATTGCGGCACGAGACGTTAAGAAGGCTATGGCAGAGGATGGACAGGCGAAAGATGAAGATATGGAGGAGAAAATCCGGAAAATAAAACATTGCCTTGGAGGCCGTGAATAGTCTGGGTGGACAGGCAGCTGGCGGGATTAAGTTATGGCTTGATGTACTTAAATACACGGCATGGATGAATAATGAATGATGTGTGTCTTTGAGGATGAGTCAGTGACAGTATTCCGATGAGATCTTCATAATCTTGTCTGCACGTTCAATGAAAACCTGAGAACTTCTCCTCACTTTCCATAAATCACTCCAAATGTAGTTCTATATCCACTATCCCCCACTATCATCACCTGTGTAAAGTACGAGGACCCCCTCTAATTCAAGAGATCCTGGCTGCAAAAACAGTGGTGGAGTCTATGGTTGCTGAGGCATGTGCGATTCTGCAAAACGGCGCGACCCTAGTCGAAGGCAGTGGAGCGAGGGCTTCGAAACTCTAGTAGCAGTTGTGGCGAGTGGGTTAGGGTTACTCACTTACTTAGCCCATACGCTACTTATTTTTCCGATCATGTTATCGCGCTGATTCATTTTCCAGTAGTTGCACATAGAACTCTCACATGTCTGAAATATTTTTGTCGGCGCCGTTTTCATGCCTAGGGCGCATTCCCGGTTTTCTCTCTTGGATAGTAGCCTCGCTATTTTTTTACTGATTTGTGGATGGATGGGTGACTTAAACTGGCAAGTAGCCCGTTGGCTATTGTGCTGCAGCACTATCCATGTTTCATAGTAGCCCGTTGGCGATTGTGCTGCAGCACTATCCGTGTTTAATAGGAATTTTTGATTTGATCTTACACACTGCAGCAAACTAAAATTCTAAGAAATGCAGTCTTTTTAGTCTGGCATCTATAGTCGACTTGACGCTCCCCTAGAGAATCCAAGATACTGAGGCTAATTTCCAGGCCTTTCTTCCCTCTATTGAATTTCCTACATAAGAAATACCCCGTGAGGTGTTCCGCGGCGAGATGAGTCTCCTGAGAGGTTTTCGGCTTTGAAATTGTTGTTGCTATCTCTCTAAAAATGGAAAACGAGCTTCAGCATCGAGAGTTTTTTCAAGATTCCGATGGGTAGAAAGCAAGTATGGAAGTTTTTGAATACCCGCAATAGAAAGGGAAAAGGGATCAGTCTTAGATATGGAATTTCTGCACCGGTATTGACCTGGAACTCTTTTGAAAGTGGAGTAGCTTCCCGCAGGACAAGAGATATTCAAGTTACCTTTTTTCGCCCGTAGAAGTTTCGTTGATTTGTAATCCTCAAGCCACTTACATGAGAATTCGTTACAATGTGAGACCCAAGTGTTCATTGGTAATATTAATAAGCAATTCGTTGTCACTTTTACTGACATCGCTGATATCTTCCTTTGTTTTGCTCCTTGACTTTTTTGTCCGTTGATTCATTAAGTAAAAGTATCTAGTCGACCTTACAACTATTGATTTGCCTAGAAAAAATGGCCGCCACCGGTGCCGAGTGTTTAGACCTCGTTTTAGAGGCGTGGTCAGCTTGTCGGCCAGAAGGTGTAAGTGTGGACGCTTCCCACCTAGGTCGAACCTACAGCTACCTGGAGACGCAACTCGGAGATGGATTCCTTTCACGAGAAGCGTTTCTACGAGAAATGCAAGCTGGGTCGAGAAGCTTGCCACGGACAGTGGGCGGAGGATCTGGTAAAGCTGGTGGGAGTAAGACAGGTAGTGGACGACGAGGTGCAAATGGAAGTGGGGAGAGCAGTGGTAGTGTTGGTGCGAGTGGTTCGACAAGCAGTACAACTGGTGGGGGCCACAGCAAAGGAGATGGAGCGAAGAGCAGCAATGATGCCGACAAAGGAGGAGAGGATTTGCAGACCGCGAACCCGGACCAGGACCAACATGACCCTACTACGTCTACCTCCCCTGGTCGTCGAAATGATGGTAGCAGCAGTGCGCGGTCCTCGTCTTCCTCCTCATCGGCAGAAACTGCAACTGAGTCTTCCGATGAAGAACAACCGAAGCGAATACCCTTTTTTCTTTTTTGGCGAGGGCTTGGTACTGTACTGTTAAAAAGCGGACACTGGGAACAACAAAGAAGAGATACGAGGTCGAATGGGAAAAGAACCGAGGTGGACTCTTCTATTACGGGTTCTAAAGAAGTGAGTACCAATAGACCTGAGGATTCATCATCTACCAAGGGAATCCTTCCTTCGGGTTCGGCTACAATAAGTTGTTCTAGTAAACAAGAAACAACCGGAACTAGTGCAGCTTCCAGTAGCACCACATCGGGTAGTGCTAGTTCTTCTGCTGCCTCCTCTGCACGGTCCGCAGCTTCCTCAGATTCCCCAAGTGGGTCCTCGTCTAGTAGTGGCCCCGGTCCTGTTCCTGGTGCAGGAGGAGCTACAACAACAAGTAGTTCGCAACGTAGCAGTGCGGCTGACGAGGCGCCATCTTCAGATGGCGCCTCGTCAGCGAGAACAGCGACTTCGTCAACACTTGCGCCCTCACCATCAAAAGTAGCTGCATCTACACACCAGCAAGGAGGTAGTTCTAGCAGTTCTTCGTCCTCTTCGTCACCAAAAGATACTGCTACAACAATCTGTTCGTCCTCTTCGCCAGCTAGGACAGCTACCACGACACAAAAAGACCCGGCAGCAAGCCGTTCACCTGGACCCCCTCGGCAGCTGCCTTGTTGCCAATCTCTATTCTTAGAGCTGGAAATCCTCCGAGAGAGGATATTGCACAAACATGGAAGGGAGATCACCTTCTCCAGTCTGGAGTCCGAGATCGACCACGCAGTTGGCATTGCGAGCTCTCAAACCCGGGACTTCTGGGTCGATATTCAGAGAGGGTTGAGAACGTCCTTGTATCTCTCAAGTGTGGCAGAGGATCCAGCAGACTTTGTCGCAGGAACTGGAGATAATTCCTCAGTAGTGGCAGTGAGGTCTGGCGGAGTTGGCGCATCTTCTGAGGGAGCCGCATCATCGTCTTCATCGTCTAGTTCTTGTACAACTGGAGCAGCAGCAGCGGCATCTTCTTCTTCAGGAGGAGCGTCATCAACCTCTTCTTCTGGACCACGAAAAGGAACCGGAAAGGCTGTTGTGCATGAAGAACAGTTGACGATTTTGACGCTAGCATGGTTAAATGAAGCTGCGCACTATGCGCGCGAACGAGACTCTATCATCAGGCAGGTGCAGGAAATTGCAGATGCGTTTGTTATGAGAGAAGGAATGGAAGACAGGAGTACGTTTCCAGTAAGGTTGTAAGAATAATCAACAAGGCTTTGTACTAACCGAGCGGATAATATCGTCTTCCACAACATCCACGTGATGAAGATACATAAATTACAGCTGCATATTAGCACTTACTTAGGTATAATATCGTAGAGAACTTAAGTATAATATCGTAGAGAAGTTTAGAATACTTGGTTCCACTCTAATCCCTTCAAAGAAGACCACAATCACCCGCAAGAGGAGCTGCGAGATCCACGGGAATTCGAGCGGCGTGGCGAGAGGAGTCAGAATTTCCAACCTGGAAAAAACGTAGTCGATTTGAAAGGCGGTGGCCAGATTGGGGGTAATCAGGCTTCATCATCGTCAGGTGGTGGTCTTTTCGCTGGAATCATGCGTGCAGTAGAGCAGGTACCAGCCTCGGACATCGAACCTGGAGGAAACAAGCGGTCGAGGCATGACAGAAAGGAGGCAACCAGCAAAACTGCGTCATCAAATACAAATATGGGAGGCAAAAATAACTCTCCAGCACCAGAGGACGATGATGTAAATCGACAATTATTCAAGCCACCGAGTCGTTCAGCAGCACAGATGCCTACAGTGCAGGAGTTTTACTCCGTTACGGATACGACTGCAAGGGAAATTTCGCATGACCCCTATGCTCAGAACACTGAGTTCCCCTATCCTCCACCGCCAACGGACGAAGGCAGCGGCGACGAAGGAGCGCCGAAGGAGAAACGAGTGATAACGCAGCTACCTAGAGATGGCGAAGACATCACAGATGCGCTGTGGTTCGTTGATCCAGGGAGTCTGAACGGATTGCCGGTACTACTTGATTTAGGGTTCTTGTGGTTTTTTATGAATAGCCGCTATCATTCATATGAAGAGCCGCAACAGGAACCTCAAATGGTCCTCTCAAAAATCAGGTCTTCATCCACGTCTACGACGTAAGTCAGGAGAACAGCATAAAACGTTTGAACCGGTTTACGGCACATAAGAAAAGCCCTTTGAAATTTGGTGGAATATTTCACGCTGGTGTGGAAATAAACGGTCTAGAATGGTCTTACGGAGCAACATTTAGCGAAACTGCCTGTGGCGTGGCGTGTAACGAGCCAAAACAACATCCGCAGCACAGGTAGATAACTTGTTTCCCTCATAACAAGTAAAGTGCTTTGGCATTAGAATTTACCATAATATTATTCAGTAGCGATTTACTAAGATGATAGCAACTTCCGAGGAGAGTGTCCTCGCGGTTAGCACAACTCGCTGAAACAAAAAAGGTATCGCCAAAGCATCTATCTTGGCCTTTCCAAGTGTAGTAATGAAAACGTGGCTGAACTGCTTGGCCATGCAGTCGAAAACTGGCCTGGTGACGATTACGATCTCCTGCGTCGAAATTGCTGTCATTTCGCAGATGAATTCTGCCTTTCTCTTGGTGTCGGTCCCATACCCGGTTGGATCCACCGCTTCGCACGCATCGGCAGTACTCTCGACTCGATGTACACTGCACTGAGCAATTTTGGTAGGAAGTGCTATGGCGGACGAGGGGAGGACGGTGGAAGCGAGAGGTCATTGGAGAATGAAGAATTGCTGGAAACAAGTAGCGACTTGAGCAGGTCTATCCTGCCTGATCCAGCTGGACCTTCTGGATTTAGCGACACAATACCAGTTGCTAGCTTTGTCGGAGAACGAGGTTCTGCTCCAAGAAGAACGCGCGAACTGTCAGCCGCAGAACGCCGCATGCTGGAGGAAGATGAACGACTCGCAAGGAAACTAGCAGCAGAGACTGATCAAGCCTACAGGGCACAGCATTTCAGAACGACTTCCAGTAGTGCAGGGAATGGAACTGGAGGGTACAACAACAACAAGAACGGCGCAATTGCCTATCTGCCCACACATGGAAGTCCTGGAGGTGATCGAAGTAGTACTAGAGGACTGCTGACACCAAGTGCGCAGAGCATGGGTCCCGCACGACCTCCACCAGTGACGTATCATAACAACCTAAACCATGTTGGCGGTGGATCTGGCAACAGAACAAGCCTATAGGTCTTGTTGTTATAATTGTTGTTGCTGCGACGTATATTTTCCTATGATTGCTGCTTGTTACAGGAGGTTCTCTAGGACGAATACAGGTTGGTCATCTAGGAGTCCAGTTCCTGTCAGGAGGAGCTTAGCCCAGGCCGTGGCCTGATCCTTCTCGAGCTTGCGGACAGCCGCGAGGTCCTCTATATTGGTGGCCCCTTCAAAAACAGCAACCTTTTTTTCTCTGAATTCTTTTTCTGAAAGGGAAATCAGCTAGTATAAGTTGGCGTGTGCTGAGGCGGACTCTGTCTGGCTGCCTCACTCCCATTTTGTTCTATTCCTGCATGCAGCGAGGTATGACTATGACCTGAGAGGAAAATACGATTGATGCGACTTCAAGTGCTGTCTTTCTTTTGAGTTCAGAAGTCCGGGCCACGACCCCGATTCGAGTCACGTAAGTAAATGCTTGCGCACTTGTAGACAAGTAAGCAACAGAAAAAACACATTCGTGGGAAGATGAGTAACAGAAGCTTCTTCCACTTGTGGCGTAGCCATTCCCTCAACCTCGTAGATTCTTGATCATTTAAAATCCAAAGCCTGGAAAGATGCGTGATAGAAGGGTCTCCAAAGGATGCGCTGATGTCTGAGAAGATAGACGCACCCATATCACTAACAGGCGGTCTAGAAAAAATAGCAGGAGAGCAATGTGGTAGTAGAAGGACAATGTGATACTTCGAAGCAAAACCGTGTCATCTTCGGGAATATGTATTGAAGTAGTGTTATGATTCAGTCTATTAATTAGGCGAAGACGAGAGGCCTATACTTATGATACTGGTTATTCCAGTGTTGAATTGACAACATGAGTCGCATACTGGTTTGAGAGAATTCTATCTGTAAATAATGCTCCTGGGAGAGCAACAAATAATAAGAGAAAGATGATCCAAAATTTGATATAGTGACTATTCTCATATCGACGCTTTTGCAACATTCTTATTGATCTGATTCTTATGTAACTAACCTCCTCCCATAGCAGGTCTTTGATTCCCCATCATTTTCTTTTAGAGGTGTGCTGCAAATCTTGATTGGCTTTCGCCTTTTGGTGAAGGTTTAGGCCCTGCGGCGCTCAAAGCACTAAGTCAGACAACCGGTTAATTTTCACCTCGACAATATTAGGCTTATCCCGTGCAACAACATGAGTCGCATAAGAAGGCGACTCGTGAGCCCTCCTTTTTTTTTGCTGCTTGTATTTTTTGAATTATCATTGTCTTCAAAAGTAGTTGAAGGTCTTCAAAATGTCTCACAAGAGCATCCACAGAATTACCTCACTGAGGACTCTGCCAGAGTTACCTCAAAGTGGGAAGAAGACGAAGATGGAACTTCTTTCCAACAGCCACAGCGAGTGCACTCAAGATGCAGCACTTCCAACGAGAAGAAGAAGAAAACCAGTCCTCGCATTTGGGCACTCACCAGCTGGGGCCTGGAGACGAATGCGACTTCAGCGACGATGCCACATTGGCTGTACCATCATGAGTTCCGCCTCCAACTCGACCCGCAAAGTTTCATCATCTTACTCTTCTCCCGCTCTCGACATAGGGTTGCGCATTTCGTCAATGAAAGGTTATGTGGGTACGAGACGGAGACAGGAAACGCGGCTCTGTCATCTCTTTCGACCAGTAGAGGCATCACCAATCACGTATTTGCCGATTACGTTCCATACACGACTGCGAGGATGATTCAATCCCGGCTGTTTGTGCTCGAAGCTGTGGGAGTGCAACCGGATGATTGGATTTTACAGGCAGACGGCGATGAGCTGGCGATGTTTCCAGGGATGTTTTTACCTCCATTGGCTCCGGGTGAAAATGATTGGAGGGCGAGTGGGGAGAAGGCGGAACACGAGGAGAGGGAGCGGAGGGATTTGGATGTAGTTGGAGATGATGATGCTGGTGGAGATCATCAGACAGGGAAATTAGACGTTAATGAAAAAACCAACACCCAAGAAGAACTCGATTCCTTCCCTCTGCGTGATTTCGTGCAAAACCTAGAATTGAACGGAGAAAATATCGTCTTCGCAACACTAGTGGAAAGAATCGCCGCTGATGGGAATTTAGAGAGGCCTGTGGACCCACTGGCTTTGGGGAAAATGACTTCTGACGGGCACGACGCGACATCATCAACTTCTAGAAGGAACAGGCGGCAGGAAGATCTGTTTTATCAGTACCCCTTATCCTGTGCTTTGCAGCACATGACCATGGGGTCGGACCCTTTGAAGGTGATTCTCTACAAGGCTGCTTTGCGATCGGCCGGTCACGACGTGTTTGCGCGATTGGCGGCGGGTTTTTTCCCCAGACACCATGTGCCGCCACAGTGGTTCGACGTGCCTGGTGGCAGTGACTTGTGGTGGAAGAAGAATCGTGAGGCCACGATGACACCAGAATTTGTGGACGGTGCCTCGAAGACTTCTTCAAAGGAATCAGCAGAAAATAACCAACCTGATGTGAGTAAAAAAAACTTAGTACCGCCGACTTCTGCCGTAGAATGGGCAAGTGGCCAAAACGATCATGAGTCTTCTAATGACGTGGGTACTTCTACTAGTACTTCCGCTCAAGAAAGACAGCAACAGCAACAACAAAGTTCTCTGTACGCAAACGCCGGGTTTTATACTTTGGAGGACGATTTCGCTGTTGCCCAAGGAAGAGGTGTAGGTACAATAGATTCATCGGGAGAAGAAGACGGACCACCTACAGAGACGTATCTCGCTCTCCCTGCGCCTGACTTTGCCGGCGGGCACACTGTTTTAGTGCCACGGTTGTTTCATAAACAAGCTGCTAGAAGTGTGAAGGAGCTAAACAAGCATCGTTATAATTCTGGTCCACCTTCTGTTGGAGATAAAAGAGATTGGACGGACGCTTGGTCTCAGCACCGTTATGCTCGCAATGCTTTGTTGGAGGAGCACTATGTTGCTAGTGGGGGAGACATGAGGGATTGGGATCGCATGCAGTATCATTCCTCCCTCGGCAATGGAGATGTGCAGTCTAGAATCGCTTCAGGCTTGTTGCAGCAGGCGATGCAGAGGAATCTTAGAGCTGCATCTCTGGAAAGAACAAGGAGGCAATCGGTTGAGGACCACGAGCCGCCGTCCTTAGACGAACTATCACCCGTATATAGCGACTCGTTTCGGAGACAGGTGAGAAATTTGGCTACTGTGGATAGAAACGGCCTATATTATGGGGATCATCGTTCTTTGCTGGCATTCGGTAACGTTGTTGCTGGAGAAGGTAGTGACGATGAAGTCCTCCCGCATGACGATGAAGAGGACGATGCCTTTTTCGAGGGTGACAACGATTTTCCAAAGTCTGAAGAGTACCTTCATTTTATAGCAGAGGATAAACTTCGAGATAAGCGGCAACTGGCTTTAGCCGCAAGCAGTACGAAAATTCCTTTGTGGTTAAAACTATGGGTGCACACGCTGCCACCACCCGATTCCGATCAAAACAAAGAGAAACGTCGTGTGCGCCCTTCGAAAATACCGTTTGCAAGGCCGTATTTTGGTGTAGCGTTGCTCTTTCACTTCAAATGGACGCAAGGGGTGACGAAGAAACACGTTTATTTGACGCAGAGTGAGGGTTTGTATCGGGAATTTCGTGATGGGGCTGTGGCATATACGGATACGATGGAGAAGCTGATGTCCTCGCAGGGCTCTTCCAGTACTACCGGACAAGATGGTGATGATACAGTAGTAAAGTCTGAAGATGAAAAACTGAATAGTGCCCATCGTCCAAAAGATGATGGCCCAGAAGATGATGTTGCATCTCTTCGTACGAACAAGAATCCTAGTCCCGCCAGCTTCATCACCCCTGAAGATCGCGAAGCAACTTGCTTACCTCACAATCCAGACCAACCAGTGGGAACCTTAAGTTTGCGTGACCGATTCAGGTTGTTCATACTGGACCCACGACCCGAAGGAACCTTGAAGTTGCACAATTTTTTCGGTGCACCGGAATCCATAGTGGGTGGAGCTATTTTGGACGCACATTTCGTGAGGATATTGCTTTTTGGGTGGGCACGGGAGATGGATAGATGGGAAAAGTCAGAGGGTGGGAGCTTCTGAAATTCCTGATAGGGGAATGATGCTTCAATATGGTGGGGATGGAAACAGTTATCCAGTGATTTCAATTTGTCACTCAATATACTAGCACCAGTGACTTCATCTCAGCACAGCACCAGTGACTTCTGAACACAACATCCAGAATTTTTTAACATAGCACCAGTATGTTCCTAACAGACAATCTGAATTAGCAGGAAGCCATGACTTTCTAATAGGAGCATGCTCCATCGAGACCCCGGTGTCTTTGTCGAAAGAGGAGGTACATCACCCGAATCGATTCATGTGCAATATTTTGGAGCGAACTGCCAACGATTGCCTTAGTGTCGTCTATATCTCATCCCCTTGTAGATACTATCTTACAACCTGATCATCACCGGCAGATCAGCATCGGTCTGTTAAGTTCTATTTTGAATGAAAAGAACCGCGATCTAGTCTCTACGGTCACTATGAAAGGTGATAACAGGGACATTAGCATGCATCTAGTCTCCAAGTCAGTTGAATGCTTAGTACAACGAGCGCATACTTTTTCGTCATACCATCTTTTTGTCGTGAAAAAAATGTCGGGTTTTTCGTTGGAGGCTCCAAGCACTAGCGCAACCACGGGGTTTCGTCATACCATCTTTTTGTCGTGAAAAAAATGTCGGGTTTTTCGTTGTTCTCGTCGGCTCCGGAGGAGGCACCAAGCACTAGCGCAACCACGGGGGGTAGCAGCAGCTCATCTTCGCAAAAAGATGAAAAGGGAGCTAAAGATCTCCAAAAACAGCCTCCAACCCAAGAGGGACAACATCAGGAGAATGAAGATCTGGCTGCTTACGCTCTGCAAGTGGAAGCCTACATGGGTCAAATATCTCACGTGGAGGAGACCTATGGCGATGTTTCTCCAGAGATGGCGCTGGTTCTTTCAATTAAGGCTTTGGCGATAAGAGTAGATTGATTGGATATTTGAATGCTGTGATGAACGACAAAAAGGGGGAGATCTGAATACACGATATCACTTGCTAGGATATCGCTCGCTGTAATCCATTGCTGATCATGATAGGTAGTGGTGCTATGTCATGTCATATGCCGCAGGCTTAGGCGCGCGTATCGCTTCTCTGCTAATTAATGACTCTGCGAAATGTTGAAACGACATGGGAAAAAGGATAAGACTTTGGCGCTGCGCAATCGTGTACTCGACATTGAGCGGCAGTTGTTTGACTCCAGGAAGCAAGCAATCCGTACCTGCATTAACGAAAGGCTGGGACAGCACTTGGATGGAACGAGAAAAATTATGGCTCGTTGGATTGTAAACGATTTCATTTCCGAAAGGCATAGCGACATGAATCATTTACAACTCAGGGCTATAGGCATATGCTGACAAGAGTACTACTTCCTCGTCTAATCCAAAGAACGCTCTTGCAGCCGAAGTCGTACAGATTGTAGCCGAGGAAAAAGACAAGGAGGACAAGTTGACGACGACAAAAAAGGTTGAAGGCAATCTATCCGCTTCATCTTCAACATCGTCGGTTGCGGCTAGTACGTCTTTCAGTGCAGAGATTAGATTTATGCTGGAGAGAAGGCTGGGGGACCTAGCTGAAGCTGGAGAAGTAGTACTCGGAAATTCTTCTTCATCGTCATCTTCGTCGCCATCGAGAGGTGGCCAAGGTGTAGCCAAAACGTTTGAAGACCTCCATGACCGAATCCTCCAGATAGTGGAGAATGCTACTGGAAACACGATAAATTCTCCAGCTAACTCGCCTACCTCGGCAAAGCAGGGGTCACCTAGCTCTTCGGTTAGGAGTGGCCACTCCAGGGATCGAAACGACAGATTGGGCCTGGACGATGATGACACACTGGCGATTTTAGGACCGGATTCTTCGCCCGAGTCATCTCCGGAGCACCTGGCTTCGAAGAAGATAGTAGCAGGCGACAACAATCTTGAAGAACGAGGTATAAACGCCGACGAAGGTAACGAAGAAGCAGAAGAGCCCTCAAGTTGGACTCAGTTAACGGCACCATCTTCGTGGTGTAGACCTGTGATCATCAGCATCGTTGCCTTAGTCGAAACATTAGAGGCTCAGTACCGAAGGCAACGGCAACGAACAAGTGCGGAAATCCGAGAATTGCTACGTTTCGGTCAGGACCGAGAAGGATTGGAGAGTTCCACGTCATCTTCTGGACGATCTAATACTCGAGCGCAGGATGATACGGGACTACGTCTGTCTCGTGCGATAGACAAAAACAGCAATTTGCTAGATGTGGTGGCTGGGACGACGGGTATTCAACAATAACCATGAGTTTGTTAGTGTTTCAAAGCGGGTAAGCGCGATTGTTTTCGCATCGTGCCTGGCACATAACGCCGATTCTTCAGGGACATCCGCTCATCACACGCTTGATAAACTTAATAGCTCTTTTCCTCCATCACACCTCCTGAAAGTACATGTTTCGTCTACGCTTGATAAACTTAATAGCCCTTTTCCATGACTACAGGTTTCGTTTCTTCCCTCCTTCTGTCGACAGTCCAAACTTCAGCACGCGTTGGTGTGCTGACAGTAGCCGACACGACTTTTTCTGTTGGTGCGGCGGCTCTAGACCTAGCGGTGCCAGATTCTTTCTTCGGAAAGAGGATATTCGGGTTTCTAGGGCGTGGCCTGTTCAGCCTATCGCGGAATTCTGTGGATTACGGCCTTTCCTTGAGCGGAGCGGTGCTTGAAAAGGTTCCAGTAGGCACGCTCGTGCGAGGTAGCGTTAAAACAGCGGCCGCAGTGGGCGACTTCTTTTATGGTTAGCGACTTCGTTTTTGGAATTATAACTTGTCGTTGTCTACTACTGTCAAATTTGTCTGTCAAATAAACGGAGAAGTAAAAATGCATGATCGAGATTGTGAGGATTTACATTTTGGAGGGGATGACTTAATGGTGTATATACATATGATTCTTCTAATACCACAGGGTGTATTTGATTCTTCTAATACCACTTGGATCGCATGCAGGACCACAAGGGTAAAGAAGCTTCTCCTACAAATGGTGAGCCTTCAACAAGTAGCTGCTCTCGTGCTGAAGAGGACGCGAATGCAAAAAATGGTGAGCCTTCAAGTAGCTCTCGTGGCGACTCTAGTCCTCCGAAGAAGACTTCCACTAGTCCTGAAATTGTCGATATGACTGATTTGCATCTTGGGATCTCAAGTTCTTCTAGAAGTGACGGCTTTGCGGGAAATTCGACATCATCTTCCTCTGGAGGAGGCATACTTTCTTCGATCTACGGCTTCGTTCCGTGGACGAGAGCCTCTGAAGGGGATGTTGAATTGGAGGAGATTGGAGGTGAGAAGGAGATAGTAGCTGAGAATGAGAAAGTATTGTCTTCACCAAAGCAGCCTAACAATTTTACAAAGGATACGGAGCAGGTGGAAACGGCTAATCTTCATGCTGTGAAGACCAGACCACGTGAAGGACATGCGGCGAAAAAAGACCCAACAGCTACTTCGGCTAGCTCATCTGCCGCCAGTCCAGGCACACCCTGTTCATCAAAGAAAAATTCAGAATCAAGCAACACTGCAGCAGGGCGTAAGGAATCCACATCACTCGCAGGACCTGCAGAAGGAGAATCAACCGCAACAGCTGCATCAGCTGCATCAAGAGCTGAAGAGGAACGAGAACGAGAACAAAGCTCGTCTCCCACCAACAACACTGTCCTAGACTGGTCGATTATCGCGGTCCCCGCGAGTGTGATAGACGCAGCAGCAACCGTTGGCAGTGCTCTGGTGTCTTCGACGACATCCGCAGTGACTGACGGCATTGTCGGAGTGAGTGATGGCATTGCTGGTGCCGCAGGTTCGGTGTCTGATGGGGTGTACACAGCGGCTGGAAGTGTGTCGACAGCGTTGAATGAAGTCGGAGCTGGGATCCTCGATGGAACGAACGAGATCATCGAAGGAACGACAGGGGTCTTGTTTTTAAGGCTTTGTTTCACTATTTTCTTATAGTAAAAATAGAGAGATGTTGGGAGATTCTTCAAAAATCAACGAAGTTCAAGTTGCGAGTTACGGAGCGTGAACGGTTACATGAATAAGGATACCTATGATCTAGGACCCTCTAACTTCAGGCGCTGCCGCAGGAACACCCGACGAAAATGAAGATGACGACTTTCGGTCGGCAGACGGTGATGCTGCAGATTCAGAAGCCCGTCTTAGAGACGACGGGCTAGAAGTTCCTGAAGAAGGTGAGCAACTAGGTCCGAAAAGGAGTTCGTCTTCAAATGCCAGAAGAGGAGAAGTAAATAACCCTTCTTCATCTTCTAGTAGGCCTGGTTCACCAGAAGCTCAGGAACTAGTGTCACTGATGAATGCTAATTTAGACGAAGCAGAAAACTTTTTAGAGTTTCGGAAATCTAAGGAAATAATGTCTCATTTGGGACGTAAAAGTAGGGAAACGACAGGCAAAGAAGGAGAGACAGGAAAAGAAGTAGAGACCCTGGAAGATATAAGCCTGGATGATTAAAAGACGCAAACGTGATCAGTATTTATAAAAGCTTGAGTTGCTCTGGCTTTCCAGCTTGAAAAAGCACAGGCATTACGGGATATCGAAAAAGCTTCTTGAGTTCTCTTACACGCGTTCAAGAGATTGCTCAGTGGTAAGCCCACATGGTAACACGTATACACGCTCTATGGTCCTTAGTCGGTTTTCGTGTGATCAGTCTGATGTCCGATCTATAATATCAAGGTCTAAATATCGGTCATTCACATTGAAGGCATCGGTTTGTCATAAACAACTGTTTTACGAGAGAAGTGTCACGAGCAATCGGTGCACAATGCACAGGAATCGGTTGTACATATGCAATCTGTTCACGATTTACGACAACATCTTCGTGTAATCCTTGTCACAAAACACGTTCCTCTCACCTCTTCAACGCTCTCACTCGAAGTAGAAGCTGATTTGGAGCATTCGCTAAACTGTTAGAGTTCCCTTACTACTAACAATTAACTCGTGTCCTAGTTGTACCTTGACCTTTTAGTCCCCATCTCTTTGCAATGCATATGCAGATTGTAAAAACGATAGCATAGTATTCTGAATATACGCAGATAGACGCTTTCCGCACGACAAACAGGATGAAGAACGGGAAGCGGCCTTCCCGCCGCCCGTCGGTGGATGACCTCATCGGATTTGCCGGTAAGAAATTTATTGCATCTTTCCTTTTTTTGCAAAAGCTTCACGCAACTGGTAGTGTCTTCTGCGTCGATAACCGTGTCTTCTGCGTCGATAACCGTGTCTTCTGCGTCGATAACCGTGTCTTCTGCGTCGATAATTTATCATTAGTTACTAGGGAAGTTGCTCCTCTGGACCCCACGTGGCAAATATAGTGGGCTAGGAAGTTCCTTTTTACTGCAACGCGATTCTTTTCGTTTTTTGCAAAAGCTTCACGCAACTGGTAGTGTCTTCTGCGTCGATAACCGTGTAAAAAGAAAATTTATCATTAGTTATTTCTTTGCGCGTCATTTTGCATATGAAACTCAAAACAATTCCTCCTGCAGATGCTCCTGCTCCAGTTGCGAAGCGTGAAAGAAATACGGCACGAGTCCCTCGTGCACCTAGCCAGCAGAAGGCACCAAAAGGAGACGTGTTGAGAGTGCGGACAAGAGGTAATCGTTACTAAGTACAATTAACATTCTCGAGGATGGCAGGCAGATGCGAAGAACAGTACCACAGCTTTCTTGTATAGGAAATAGAACAATCATCAACATTGACACAACTTCTTCGTTGTCCCAGCACTTCCACATGCGAGCAACTTTCACAGATCAGTGTTAATACAACCTCGTTGATGTCAAAATACACAACCTTCCACAGATTATTCCGAAACGCTCCCTTCGATGGGTCGCGATCAAATGCTGTTCTACATGGAGGAGAGCTACAACACTGGCACTTCTGGAGCCAATATATCCCCTGGCCCGGGTCGTGGTGTGCGTGCAGGGCCTGACCGTGGCCGCGTACCTCCGCGATTGAGCGTGGAGAGACCAGAACTGCAACCTCAGATTTATGGCTATTGTGACAACTATTTTACTGATTGAGACTGTAGCTGCTGTCATTGGAGGTATTATTATGATTAGTTTTCCAGTTTGTATTTAATAAATATCACAGACTCTCCTGAAACAAAGTAGTCCTAGCCGTCTCACATCAATCTACTTCTAATCCTTCCAAGGCACGACGACTGGCAGGAAGTCGTTGGTCGTGCCACGAGAGGAGCAAGCTGGCCGCAGAAACCTGGAGGTGACCATGCTGAACACCGAGAGTCTAAAAGTAGGTCAAAAACCGAGTAGACTGAGCAGCTATGAGGACAAACAGCAGACGAATGCACAGTACAAGAGGCGAAATAGTTTATGGACTGAAGAGGATGATTACTAGATAGCTGATGCTGTGTAATGATTCTTTGGGGTGAGTGCAAATGCGCTTGCAGGTCAACATTTGTAATTAGTGTGCTTAATGAAAAAGTAGATGATCTGTTGATGGTAGGAGCTCACAACAAACTACCTCATGAAAACAACATGTAGACCTACTCCACCTGATGATCATCCGCCCATTTCCCCACCCTGTGCCTCTTCATCCCTCTTCTTCGGAGACGGTTCCACCGCCGTTCAGGACTTCGCTTCTCGCAAGCTGCCACAAGGACCACCGTTGCTCAATGTGGAGAAGATTGACGTGCAAGGGCTGCTACATCTAGATGCAACGACACGGAATCCGAATATTCTCAAAACCAGTTTGGTGTCTCCTGGTGGTTTCTCACTTGGTGGAGGACTGGATGCGATTCGGAGTGCTGGTAGTAGACCTCTAGGAGAACAGAATAAACCTACTGCTGCTGCTGCTATAACAAGTGGGGCAGATGTTGACAAAGAGGACACTACTGGGGAGCAGAAGGTCAAGAGTGTGAGGGGAGCTAGTGTGGACCGAATCGCTTTTGGCAAACTAGAATCGATGAAAACTCAGGTGTCTGAACGGTTTGCGGCACTCAATGCAGCACCAAGGAAGCTGCAAGTGTTAAGACGGGTGAAGTGAACTGTTGTACCAATAAATGGAGTTTTTCTACAACTGTAGAGTACAAACAGACGGCGCCCCTTACTAGGAAAAGGAAATCATGGTTAGCATGGTAAATACTATCAAAGATCCTTAATTCCACTACCTCTTCATCTTACTTCTAAAACACGAAGACCTGAGAACAAAAGTAGGCCTGCCGACGAATTTTATGCCGGATAGTACTCCGCAAATCGGGTTGGTTGGACGTGCTGATACATTTGCTAGTGGGGACGAAAGGTTGTTTGCAATGCAAGCAGCCATGAGCGGGCATCGTCAACTCGCTGCTCCGAGTATACTCGAGTTGGGAGACATCGATACTCCAAGGTAAGTAGTTCTTACCTTATAGTGACGAGAGCCGTAGCATTATTAGATATCGATACTCGAGGACCTCTGTTCTTGATGTGAAGTTGAAGTGAGGCTGGTACTGTTTCTTCTAGTAACGCTAATGTCAGTGCCTCTACTTCATACATCACAAATAATGTCGCTTACCAGCAACATATGAATTGCCAAATTTCTCTAAAACAGGCTGAGTCCGATTCGACGGCCTCCGCTGCGTGTGAACGAGCTTCAGAGGAGTGCTGGGGTTGATGTCTTTTCTACACCGATCCATCACAAACGGGAGCAACCTGGTGTCTCCCCTGACGATAGTAATGCTTCTGGCCCAGCAGAGGTTGGGCGGTCGGGACGCCGCAACAGACCGAGTAAGGAACCGGACAGTACTCAAGCGTTGAAGAGTACATTGTTGCGTGTACGAACCTCCGCGGAGGAGATGGAGGACGTGGAGGAAACGGAAGAAGCGAGACGTGCAAGGGAAGAAAAGACTGCAGCTGCGGTTGCGAAAGCTTATGACTTCTAATGAGAAATTCGCTGAAGTTTTTGTTTTCCATTAGTTTCAGGTGAATGCTCTTGCTCAACAACCTCTTGTTCGGAAGAGGTGCAGAACCGTGGATGCTTACCCTGTTTTTAACTATCAGAATTAATATTTTTCTGAAGTAGGGTTTCTTGGGTTTCCTTCCCATTTGATTTCTAAGAACCATTGTCTCCGGCGACTCGAAGCGGCATCACAAAAGCGCGCGTAGTCGGTGGCGTCTTAGTCGTGGAGGGCGAAGAAAACCGGGCACGACATGCGAGCCCTTGGCATCGACGCTACAGAACTAGTGCTGATGTTGACAACAGTAAAGTAGACGATATTGCTAGTAGTGTTGGCGGAGCTCCGTCATCTGTAATTTCTGGCGGCACAGCTGGTAAGATGAACGGAGGTCCTAAGATAGGCATAGGCAGTTCATCGAGTAGGTTCTTGCCGACAAAACGTACCATTGTCCAGTTTGCTCCGAATCATGTGGGGGGTGGGGGTGGTGCATCTAGTGTGGAAACATCAAGTGTCGCAGTAGTAATGCAACAGCAGATGATCAGCTTCAATCAAGAAGACGCTGAGATGACTGGACCTGGAGGTGCTCCAATGAGCGGACGACTTAGCTTAGGTGGTGCTGGTGGTGTACCTGCAGGAAGTGTACAACAACTTAATGGTATCAGTGGAAAATTAGGCGGACTCAACGTCGCAACTATGGGTGGCCCTAACAATGGCCCCTTTGGTCAACAGAGTACTGACGAAGCAGGGCTAGTTGTTCCGCCTTCGTCTTCAACGTTGGGGATCGCGAGACACGTGCCGAATTATGCCACCGGTGCGCTTTTCAGCGGTAATGCGGGTGTGCAGTTCATCCAAAGTCGAGGTGCTTATGAGAATCCTCGCTTCGACGATCCGTTATCCCGAACGGTCACTAGTGTTGGCACTGTGATCATGAATGGGAACGAGTCGAAATCGGTGTCGAAGAGTAACTTAGACGCGAATAGGAGACAGCAAGTTATGGTGGGAAAATATACATATGTTTTACAATGCTGAAAATATATGAATTTCTCACTCGTCGTACAACCATTGTCATGTTCTTTGGACTTCACCTAGCATGTTACCAGAAATTCACGAAATAGTTCAGATCTTTGTTGACGTGCCATGCTTCGTACAAATTCGGACAGAACAATTTTCCATTCTTTAGAAAAATATCTTCTAACGCACCCGGAACTGCAGGCATGCTATCACAACAAAGCTCTGTTGGGGCGCTTCCGCAGCCTGGTGGATTGCCCTTGCCCTCACTCTTGACGAACGAACCGCCGCAGCTTCCGAGGATGATGTTGGAACTGTCTGACGCTGGCTCGCCACGTCGTCTTACAGAGAAAGCTGAGAAGCTGTCGCAACAAGGACTGTTAGCGTTGCAGGGCGAGCAACGACAGCTGAACGATTTGGCGGTCATTGAGGATCCGACAGTAGCAAGTGATTTTGCGCCAGGTCCACGGACGAACAATGCAGTTCCTAGGAGCCGTGGACGCAATGTTCTCACGGCTTCTCAAGGGCCTCTATCGACGTCTCCAGCCAGTTCCATAGCTTCGACTCCGCGACGTCCTCTGCCTGCGGACATAAGACTGCCGCCACCTGCGCGTAGCTGGTCGCCGTCCGAAGACAATATGGTGGCTCGCGGCGCAGCAGTCCTGGGCCAAATGACTATGCGCAGGATGCAAAGGGAGCAGGCTGGAGGAGGGTCTACACCACGAGTGGAGGCTGGAGCTGGTGCTGGGAAAAACGTACATAACTACCAGACTATCTTCTTAATCATTATTATGATCTATCATTGATGACAACCATGTACGTACTGCTTCTAGTTGTTATTGAGCTAGGTAGACAAACCTCATCTTACGATTATCTTTTTATCTTAGCCATCTTGTGATTATCTCGTCATGTTGGTATTTGTTCCAACAACACTCCACAGACCACAACACCCGCTCCGCTGAAAAGTCAAGAACAGCTAGAAGCGGCTTTGCGCACCGTGCAGGACCAAGTGCAACAAGTGGCCAGTGTCGTGTCTGAGTTGGCACATCATATCGCGAGACCGCATCTTTCGGCTGCGAAGCTCTATGAGCAAGATCCCAGTCTTGAAAGGCCTGTGGCGCTTTCTCGACGGGCATCAAACGGTGAGGTCCTGGAGATGCGGACGCCGCGAGATATCGGCGAAGGGGAGGCAGTGGCCCCTGTGAGTGAGGAGACGTTAAGACTACAAGAACAGTGTGAATATACTTTTATTAAACTGATTCTTTTTCGGTTTTTGTTTTTTTCGGTTTTTGTTTTTTTCTAGTTAGATATGCTCGACCAACTTTATTAAATTGATTTTTGAAAATACATTTGTTCGTCTTAACAATATCATGCCTAAGAATCAGTTGTGAACAAGACTTTTTGTTCAACAAATACTGCTCAGCAGAAATAGAATGGATGAAAATATATACACGGCTCAGCAGAATGAATGAATATGACAAGAACATGTTGTTATTCCAATCGTCGCAAGATCAGTCTTGATCTCTTGATATCCCTCTTATGTTATTCCAATCGCCACAAGATCGGTCTTGACCTCTGTTGATATCCCTCTCTTCTAAGCAAAGGCGAAGACAAGAGTCCGAGTCGCGGTGTCGCCCTGATCAACAACCTGGCCGATGCCATTGAAGATGCAACAGGTTCGCCAGGAGTTTCAGTGGCCGCAGTAGAAAGCGTACTAGACGAGGACGCCCGTGCTGCAGCCTTGGCTCAAGCCAGCGAGGCCTTGGAGGCACAAAAGCAATTGGCTAGCAAGTTGTTGGAGCAGATTTCCAGTAGTGCTGAAGGTCCTCCGGAACAACAAGCTGCTCCAGGACTAGGCGAAAATGCTCCTGTACTAGAGGGAGCCGCTTCAGGTGCTAGTGCAGCTTCTGTAGCTGCTGAGAAGAGCAGAGCTGAACCTCTGGAGGCGGGAACTGAAGACGATCCAATTTGGAGGCCAACAGTAACAGAGGATGTAGAAGGGGAGGGAACTGTAACTGAGGGCAAGGCTGTTGAGGAGTCTGCGCTTCCAGTTGCTGAAGTAGGAGAAGAACCCGGACCAGCAGTAGAGGTTCCGTTAAGGCTGAGACTGGTAGTTTGTTTCACTAGTTATTAGTTGCAGTCGTGTGACGTCCTTGGATTGATAAAAATGTCCTTGAAGGAACAAAGTTTGCGCAACATGAAGTTTGTTATGAATGAAGCTCTAATCCATGGCGCGGATGATCCCGAAGCAAAAGACAATGAGGCCATTCCTACCGTTGAAGATCCAGAAGTCGTGGCTACGCCTGCTGACGGGGATGGCGCTGCGGACGATGCGGATGAGAAGGCAGAGGCGAAAGCTCCAGCAAAGAAAGCAGCGAAGAAAGCAGCGTCGGCGAAGTACCTTGTCTGTGATTTTGATAGTCTGGTTTGAAGATGATGATTCTTTATCCCTTATAAACTTTTTTCTTGCTTTTTCCGATGTTGCGCACGATCATAGATCCCTATACGAGTTACCACACACCTCTCCCTACCAGGTCCACTGGTGACGCCGCTGCTAAGGCTAGTAAGAGCAAGGCTGCCGCTGGCAAGAGTCCTGCAAAGAGTGGCAAAGCTGCTTCACCTGATAAAAAAGCAGCTAGCGCTGGAGCTGAAAAGAAAGCAGCCGCATCATCAGAAAAAGCTGCCGCATCATCGCCAGGTGCAGATAAGAAGGCAGCTGGCGCTAAGGCTGCTGGTGCTAAGGCAGCCGCGAAGAAAGAAGTCCCAGTCAAGGCAGAAGCTTCTAGTACTAAAGCGGACTCCGGAAAAGCCTCTCCCAGTAAAGCCAAAGCAAAAACTGGTAAGGCAGCTGCTGGCGCTAAAGAGGAAGCTGCTACACCGAAGCAGGCAGCTACAGCAAAGCCGAAGAGCGGTATTCTCAAAACGGGAAGCACCGCAAAGGAGTCGACTGAGGTAGAAAAGGCAAAAGAAGTCGTTGTTGTTGCTGGCGCTGCAGCAGCTGCTGAGTCGCAACCTGGTGCAGAAGCTGCTGAGTTGGCAGCTACAACTGCTACAACTGCTCCCACTGCTCCCGAGCCTAAAGCCGAGAAAGCTGCCGCGGTTGCTAAAAAATCGACAGAAGACAGTGCTAAGGCAGGTTCGAAAGCGAAAGCTACAACCGCGAAGGCTGACGCGAAACCGAAGGCGAAAGTGGCAGCTAAGAAAGCTGCTGGGGGGAAGGCGCCTGCTGCGAAAGCGCTGTTCTACAGCGATCGTGAGGTGGATACAAGTTACGGCTCTCGGTCAAAATATAGGTTTTCTTCACTGCAGGGCCTCAGATTCCTCAATGAATGTGTCAATGACTGACTGAACTTGCTTGGAAATAAATGAATGACGAAGCAGTACCAACCTCTAAACCAAACTGGACGTCGCCCCTCTGCATTACTACAGTACTGTGAGTTTGCGAGGCCGCACTGCAGCCCTGATGAGCGCCAAGAAGCAGGAGCCCGCTCCGTCTAGTGCTGTATCCAAAGCGCCTATGACCATGATTGCTCCAGAAAAATTGCTGGCATCGCTCAATCTCTCTGGGCCATCCGCGTTTCCGCTCTCTAGTATTATGGCTTGAACCACTAGTGAATGAAGGAGCCTGCTCAGACTCACTGTTTAAAGAGGTCGCTTTAACATCATTAATATCATCTAGGAACTCTTTATGGATTCATCATGAAGCATAGGTAGGCAGGTAGGGCCACATCTAACAAAAGCATCACCACCGCCGCATCCTCGCAACCCTTAGCCGGCACTTCACGAAGTGCATTCGGTTCCAGCAGCGTCGCACGACCCAGCTTGCAAGTCCGATCTCCCCCTACTGCTGCAGAACCCTTTTATCCGAAGAGAGTCAATGTCGTGCTCGAAATGACTGCACCAACACAAGCACAAGATGTTTCCAATTCGAACGAAGCTTCGTGTTCCAAGAGCATGATGAATTTGCAATTGTCCGACTCCGACTCTTGCACTATGCTGAACACTGATTGCGAGCTTGTTGTGGAGGACAGAATTCGCGAACCGGAGACGTTACCACGTATGGAGCTTTTTAGTAAGACAACATCTTCTGTATCTGTGGGTGAGAAAGAGGAAGTAGAAGAAGGTTCGAGAACTGCTCCAACAACTACGGAAGATGAAGAAACTACTACTACTACTACAACTAGTGCAGCAGATTGGGATGTTGGTCATGTAATTGTTGTTGACCACCAAGAAGAAACTACTACTACAACTAGTGCACAGGAGGATCTTCAGGAGCTCTCGCACAAAGACGATTATTTAGAGCTAACAGCTTCTTCCCTCGATGCGCACTCCTGCGGCTCTGAAGGTCTCGTTACACTGGAACCAGTCACTTCCTCCTCTGGCAGCGAGGATGAGCCGGTGTCAGCGCGCAGCCAGGTGCAGACGCGCAAGTGGGAAACCCAACCTTGCGCAATCGCAGAGCCAGCATCACCACTGAAGGCGTTGCAGGACAATCTTCTTCGAAATAGGACAAAAAGTGAAGAAGAAATCGTGCTAACATCTTCAGGATCATCTAGTGAAGTAGAAAATGTTGGTGCTTCTGCTTTTGAAGGAGGACAGGCAAGAACATCTGGAGAAGGCTACCGTGAAAACGTCGCTGATGGAAACAATGGTGCCAAAGGTGGCAGCTCGTCTACATCGGCTTCTCTTGAAGATGAAGATCCTGTTTGTACTAATGACGCTGCTTCTTCTTCTTCTGGCATCATCACATTTAGTTCACTTGAGCAGGGTCTTGGCAGTATCGGTTCTCTGTCGGAGGAAGATGTACGAACTGTAGGAACGTTGTCGGACATCGATGCGGTGATTTGCTCTACTTCGGGTTCGGTTGTGCAGGAAAACTATCCCAACAAGACTGGGACGGGAACCACTAGTGGAAACAAGAGTCGTGAGAAGCCGACTTGGGCACGTGGAGGTGGAGGAAATCACTCTGCAGAAGCAGAGTCTGGAGTGAAGAACTCAACACCAAGAAAGAGCGTGAAACGCGTTAAAACAGCTTCTCGGGTTAAGGCTGCTCGTGGAGGAAAGCGTATGGGTGAAACACCGAAGTGAAAATCTTAGGAAAAACTTAGGTAGTAGTTTATTTGCATGATCAGAGATTCGGACGTACATACTCATCACTACTAACTACATGTTCAAAATGTTTGGGGAAAAGTGATAGATTCATGTACAGAATAAAGGCGAACGTAAAAGAATTTGAATACGATACCTATTTTCAAAGAAATTCTTCTTAGCAACGTCTAACAAAAACTATTGTGCTTTGCACTGAAATTTACAAGTCAACAATTTTCGTATTTACAACATTCATGGCCATGTCGGACTATTTACTTGGATAGAAACTACAGAGAGACAAGCATGATCTATTGAACTATATCAGAACGTAGTCTTGCAGCAACAACTTAGCAACAAAAACAACAAGCTTACACATGACTTCTACAAAACAACAAGCATTCGATGCCTGTACTTTACTTCTTCAAATGAGAAAACGCAAGCATAGAGAGCTCTTGTAGGGTAATGAGAATCAAGTAGTCTTACGGTGATAGAAGAAATTTAGGGAAAGTGAACGTCTGTAAATTACAATTGAACAATTCATTGGAAAAACGATGGTGCTAGAGGACCTTCAATAAAGATAAAGATTTGTATTCTCATAGTATTTGATGCTCAGTTGAAAGGGATTTTTGAGTTATGTTGAAGAGAAAATATAAGCACGCTTCTAGATGAAACATTTCTAAATAATGCCGACGAATGAGACAGATCGGAAAAACGAGAGCAGTTGGTGATGCAGCAATATTGTAAGACGGTTTGATGTGCAAGAAATAATCCTGTCGGAGCAGGAGTGAAGTCTGCTTCCATGAGTCGGCGGGATAGATTTTGTGTTCGTAGCCTCAAACCATCCGTGGCTGCTCTAGAAGGAGAGAACAGCACAGAACTATTAGGCCTTTCGGTTCGCAAAAAAGAAAGTGGAGACGAAGATGCAAAAAGGACACAAGAGAACTCCGGTTGGTAAATGGAGGTGAATGCGCCGAAGACGATCACCATAGACATAGCATTCAGTTCAACAAGATTTTTTCTCGATGAAACTGTCATGCCATTATCCTGCATCTAAAATCAAGTAGTGAAAATATGTTCATCAACTGAAGTTTTTTTTGGTTGGCTTCATCTTGGTAGATTCGTATTTCAAGAAAGCTCAAGTTGTTTTTCAACTAAGACCTGACTAACAAGACAAGATGGACGCCGCGTATGCAACTGTGCCTCGAAAGACGATGATGCAGATAGCAGAGACTGGACAAATAGGAGATAAGGTTGTTATCTGTGGTGAGGTCATGGAAGTAGGGCCTTCCTCTCTCAAAGTGACGACTTTTGAAGACACGGTATGCGATTTTACCGTCGCTAGCTCGGACACTGTGGAGGGAATAACGAAGGGGAGCATAGTAGAGGCAACAGTGACGATCGGGAAGGGACTCGACGATGGTAAGGAGACTACCTAGTCCTTTTCGGGTTATTGACTCGTAGTACACTCTTAGAATGATCAGTCTGCATTATATCTTCGTTCGTCTAAGGTTATCTCACCCGCGAAACTGTAACTTAATTATGGTTACGTAAGAAGAAAAAGACCACTCCATTCATCACTCTCAAGCGCCTCAAAAATCCAAACCTTCTCCACCCCTCAGGTATCGTAGACGGCAGTCTCGAGAGTGTGGCGACTTTGTCGAAAACGAAAGACGGATGTAGTCTCAAGCTGATGCAAGACGCGACTATTCTGAGGCATAAAGTAACGAAATTTCCCGAATTCAAAGATATCTTTTGAACACGGAAGAGAACTATCCAGATGAGGTGAATGCCCTTATACCAGTATGCGTGACGTGATACCCTTCCCGACTCACAACTGTCTCGTTTTGAACAACGAAGAGATTGATGCACGAAGTTGTCGCATAAATGTAAACCCCCAACAAGAAAAACATGTTCATCGAGATGAAGATGCCTCAGGCTAAGAAGCGCAGCACTTGCATCTTCCTCGTAGGAATTACACCACATGCTGATTACATGTTTCAGTACTTAGCTATGTCTGTGGCTGTCTGAAGAGAGATTGATGACTACAAAGAATGCCCCTGCCCCACTGGAATCTACCCAGTATCGAGAGAAGGAACGGTAGATGGACGCCTTAACCTGTGAAAGCTGGGTTGACTTGCTCGAAGCAAGGTAAAAAACGTCAAAAGCAAAAACGAAAAGTAGCTCTACTTATGCGGAAAAAAATAGGGTATGGTGTGATTCGTCTACCAAAAACAAGCCTACCCAAATCGCGTCAACGTATAATTTCTCAATGATGAAACACTTATCACAGTTTTGCAGAACACTAACATGGCTCAAAGATATTTCGATATGATCGTTGAGAATCAGAACTAAGACTTCATGAAAATGCTCTACATCTAGAAGAACATCCTGATAAGTAAATTTAGATGGACAAGATGCGACGACTTGTGACAGTAGCGGCAGCTGCGACCTATGGTCTACAGGTTGAGACTGACGTGGAGGAAGAGGAGCTTCCAGCCCCTAGAAGAAGGCCTAGGAGACAGCACTTTGAAAATTATGAGAAAAACCTTCGTTTCCTTGCTCTGGAGGAAAATTAGTTTTCTTGATCCATCTTGTTTTATCAATATGATAAGAAGTGAACAGGCCAATACAACAAAGTTTCACTTTGTCTTGGTACTGTTCAGCTGAGGGTGGAGATATTACCCTGTCCCTTCTAATCTACCGCATTCAATTCCAGTAGTAGCATCGCCTTTCTGCAGACAGCGACGGTTGTGGATAGTGAAGGGACTGCTGATAGTGCCAAACAAGAAGGATCATCGAGTTCAAGTAGGGAACCAGCATCTAGTTCCTCAACATCCTCGATTACAGAGGCAGCAGCATCCGCGTCTTCAACGACAGCGAGTACAGAGGCAGTATCGTCCTCGTCATCGTCCTCGTCCTCATCATTTAAGACTGTAGTTTGGGAAAATGTTTAGAGTACTTATACGTAGCTAGAAAATGTTTCGAGGAGCATCGAGTGTGTAGAAAGTAGAGCGTCCACAAGAATGTGTCATCTTTTGTTGCGAAACCCTGGTAATATTAATATAGAAGCAGCTTAGTTGGTCGAATAGATCTCTTTTACTAGGTAAACAAGTACAAATTCTAACTCATCATTTTCCTCTAAACCATCGTCCTCATCGTCTTCGGTAAAGACTGCTGTGTCATCGACTCCATCTCGAGACGGGAAGGGTGTGGCTCTCGCGGAAATCAACACAGGCCAGTCTCCTTTTAAGGGTAAGTAGGTTAAAGGCGTTTCTGTTGCCGTCTGTTGTGTCTCTCCTAAGGGAGACAGGCATAACAAACGGGACACAGAAACAACAAAACCCTACCTCTAATCCTTCCGCGTCTTCCTCATCACCGCCACAAGGTATGTTGATGCTGGTGATAATATTAAGGTTCAAGAACATTCATTTCCAACGGTCATTTTCCTCGGTTTCCTTCTTGGGATTCCGAAGAAATGAACCCAAGAAATGAATTGTTTTGAGCTCTAAGATATCCCAAGTGAACAACTAGGAAACCTGTAGTTTATGTAACAATATGAAAGAACCTGATACATCTCTAACTTAGTATATGGAGATGCAGTAAAGAAGTCCAATGATGGAGCAGCAGCGGTGCTTCAAGAACATGCAGCATTGGTTTCCTCAGGTGCAGAGGCGAGCCACAATGGAGAAGCAGACCATGCAAATGCAGTTGTCGTGAAAGACGGGGCGCCAGCGACGACTGTTCATTAAGGCGAGAAGTCTCTAAGTAATTGAATAGTGGGACAACATATTCATATTAATGGAGTAAAACAAACGGTTGGTTTTTCAGCCTATTCTTAGGTGTATCCCTTCAAGCAATATCTATGGAGTAGAAGTAAGGAGATGTAAATAGATCATGCACTCATGAAATCAATACAATAAACAGAGTAAATTGCTTCTAAGTAGAACTGACTGCGGAGGAGGCAGAAAACAGGAAATGCCTCTATCGCGAGATGTTCACATGCGCGTTGCCTGCCTTAAGGCTTCTTCTTTAGTCGTTCTTTGTGTCTTTCGTTTTTTATTTTTCCACACCTCTGTTATCTAGTCGTGTTTAATTGCCCCCGTACTTAATGAATATTCTTTACACAAACACATATGCTCCAGGGCTCAGGGCTGAAGGCCCCCCGGTCTAACTTTTTGAGGGGAGGGCCTCCAGCCCCGCACCCTTTCTCTCGAGGGACGGCCGTGCGGAAAGGCCTCCAAACGCCCACCTTCGCGGCCTCGCGGTGTCTTGCCTATACCCTACAGAGCCCAAACTCCTGGGGCCGTTCAAGCACCGACGGCCGGGGGGTGGGAGGCGTCCGAAGGCGGCAAAGGTGGCAAGGCTGGACCCCCTTGCCGTGCTGCATATACCCGACAGATCCCCAAGGCCGTGGCGCCTGTACCCTACAGGCCTCCCGAGTGCGGGCCCCTCACGGGGGGAGCCCCTTGGGAGGTTGAAGGCCTCCGGGGGCCGCAGGTGGCAAGGCTTGACCCCTTCTGCCGTGCTGCATGTATCCGACAGGGCCTTTCGGGCGCTTGGTGGCGGCTGGCGCTGCGACCGATTTGGGGGATGAGCGACAAAGGGGCCAGGCCTCGCGACCGTGGCCGCATTCGGCGGCCTTTCTCCCCCGGATGCCGTCCCCCTGATAGGGTCCAAGAGTCGGGACGCCTGTGGGGTACACGCGGAGAGCCGCCAGGGGCCTCCGGCTCCGCCTTTTGAGGCCTTCGCCCCCAAAAGTCCTTACATGTCACCACCGCGGAAAAAAGGGCGCGCGGACGCCATCCCCGCTCCATCCACAGGGGGGGCCTCCTTCCGCGTATTCTTTCCCTCCTCGTTGTGCAGGGTCCATAACCCAGCCTAACCTCTTGTTCCCTCACATTTACGCATTTAATGGCTATTGAATTATTGGAAAGTCTTTTCGGACTGAGTGGATTCAAACTACAGGAGCCTGACGGGAAAGAGATGATGTACTACCATTTAGAAATGTTTTGGTCTTCAACGATGCTAGCGCTAATATCTTCCGAGAATACGCGATGCACATCGGACTACTCGCAGTCAAGACCGTATATCAAAATTTTATGCGTAGGGTCAGTAATGATTGTCATTGTTAAAGTGAAGCACTACAGATTTTATAGTACGCCAACGCCGTTGTACTAATCTACTAGCGTAAGTAGAGTGCTTGCCGGCGGCGCAGTCGCTGGGATTAGTTCAGATTCACTAGTAGTGATAACTACTACTTTATACAATTTTTAGTAGGTTGTGGTTGAAAGGACTACCAAGGACACGGATGACTGAACAAAGTCGACTCAACTAGAGCATCGGATGAGATTGTTGTAAATGGTGTTTTGAAGGATCATCACAATCACTTCTAAAAGACGAGTCTGTGGAGAGCGGAGAGCCACCCGAGAACATAGCGCTGCGACTGTATGTCAGCGACCTCCTGGGCGGAGCCAGTTTGATGGTACATAGCTGTGGATTTAGATCTCGGCGCTATCTTAAACCGGTGTCGTACCACTCCTTAGAAGGTACTCCTTCACTCGATGGCTGCATAAGTAGACTGACGCAGTGGAAGTTGTTCATGAGTTGGGTCGCCTTCCCTGACTTTAGTACTTGTAGTTTTTGCCGGTCGTCCTCCCGGTTTCTCGTCCAGTAGATGAATGTCTTGGACGTGTAGACAGTAGGACAAGAAAAATAGCTACACAAGAGGTGCCTGACATGACATCTGATAGAACTGGGCCACAATTTCCTGGATGAAAGCATCCTTTCTTGCAGCATGAAGTATGCTATCAGCACTTATTTCACAGTACATGACTACCATCATTACCTTCATTACCATCCCTACCAGATGTTGCCAGTTTTGAGGGGGCCTTGTAAGGGATACTTGCAAAACATAGTCCCCACGAAAGGGGCAAGCAAAGGCAGCTTGCATTTATGGTCAATCTACTTTTTAGAAAGAAATCTGACACGCAGAAGATCCACCTTAGGGAAGATCCATAGGGTAGAGAAGATAGAAATCATCCGTCAAATAATGTGGATTTGAAGAAAGAGTTACTCTATCAAGTGTGTTAACAGTAGTCGCAACGGCGACCATAGCACAAAACACACGAAACCAAAAAAAAATATCCGGCGAGATCGTACACGTTGCCCGGGTCGCATCAATACAAACGAACAAGAATGTTAGTAGTAGATCTACTTAGCATCTTTTCTCAAGATGTTACGAATGGGAACCACTCTAATATTTGAAAGTCTAGCGCGCACGTGGACTGAAACAAGTGACACCCTGTGGTTTTGTGGACCAACACAGGGATTGCAGGGGGTACTGTATCTTCTTCTTGCCAAGACATAGACTGATTTTTTTATCGAGTTAGTGAAGTCAAACAATCTATTCCTTTCATCATCTTTATTGAATTGCCAGCTATTCGTATAGTACCTGCTAAAACAAAGGAAAAAATGGAATACTTACCCTCATCTAAGTAAAGTGTTCATCTTCATTGTCATCAAATTGAAAGACTGATCATGATGAACTTCAGATTCCATACGGTACGAATCAGAAGACCGGTAGTTTTTTGCTTTTGTCGGTGAGGAAGATCAGAATTGACCTTACGGAATCAACCACAGATTGTTGTAGCGACGCAACCAAACTAAAGACAACAGAACTAAACAAAACAGAACTAAACAAAACAGAACTAAACAAAACAGAACTAAACGAAAGTAAACTAAACACAACTAAACAAACTGTAACTGAACGAAACCAAAGTAAACTAAACACAAGTAAACTAAACTAAAGTAAACTAAACACAACTAAACTACACTGAAAACGAAACCCACCTTCCCTATGACCTCGAAAGAGCTGCGACTCCACTAAATGAAACACCTCCAATGTTGTAGTTATTCCCGTCTGAGTTTTGGGTTAATTGAAAAATCTTCTCCAATGTTAAGCTATTCTTGTATGAAGACCTCTCTTCATCGATTCGGATACATTCACAGCTAACGTCCCTAATGTGAGTATTATGTACTTGTCTCTCCCCATATCAGGCTTCACGCTTCCTCTGCTTGTCCTCGGACCGCTTCAGGGACTGTTTCATCTCACCAATGTAGGAAAGTCATTTGAGGCACACACATGATGACTTATTTGTCTCTAACGAAAAGAATGGCGACACGAGTGCGGAAGACAGGCTCGAAGTGGTATTGTGGGACCTAGCAAACGTCGGCTCCAACTCCAAGGACAACCTTCAAAAATTCAAGGTATTTTTAATAAGTACTCTATCTTTATTATTCCTTGTTCTGGTTTTTGTTTTTTCTAGCTAGGTGCGCCACCACAATTTAATACTCTCTGGCTTTTGGTTTTGCGTGACAATGATTTTATCTCCTTTTTTTTGGTTTTTGTTCTTTCTACTTACTTTTAGTTAGGTGTTCCACCACAATTTATTCCCTTGCTTTTCTTGATTCAGTGCAGACGAGAGTCTCGGAACTTTTCATCTCCTCTGATATAGTATATCGGACCAAAATATCTTCCTCTCTGCATAGTATCGATTTCTATCTTCCACTTTTGACAAACACATCTTATCGCACCACAACAGAAATTTGTCGAGTCGAAGGCCAAATTACCTCGTGAGCCCTACGTAGTTGTTAAGACTTGTATGAATTCTTTATTCCTGGACACTACCACGTGTTAGATAAATGAATGTAATCGTCAGCCCTTCCGATGTTCTCCTCCTGGACCTTGTGTAGTCACCACAGTAGTATGTGCCTGACTGCTCGAGACAATCCTAAAAATGCCCCGGATGAAGCCCTTGAATTATTATTACCCCGTTATTGCGTACAGACGCTAAGAAAGTACTACTCTAGGGGTCGATTTGTAGGTGAAGGATAGCTTATACGAAAAAAGAAGTCCTACGTACGGTACTTATATTGAATGTATCAGGTGGACTATATTTTTGCGGTAGATCATGACAGGAGACGGTTATGAATTCCTAGTAGACAGTACAGTATTCACTTGCAATAGGGTTTTCCTCTAACACTGTCGAGAGCACGGCGGGTATGCCGGATTGGTCGAGTGGAATCATGGCGAGAACGGAGTTGCTTTATTCTCCCTCCAGCTGGATGTGGCGTGACAATGCTGTTTTTACGGACTCCATCGTGGCGAGAACGGAGTTGCGTTATTCTCCCGAAGTACTTAGAGCAGAATAGAGGGGAAAAGTTAGTTGATGAGCGTGAGTGGATCAGTTCCATATTGAGCGTGCTAAAACTCGATTGCTTCTTCCTTGGTGCTTCAGTACATTCCCGAAGCTCCTCTTGCCGACAGGTCGGATTCGATGTATACCTCTGGACTGGGTACACAACTACCACTACTACTACTCAGTGACTTCCTGATCACTAATTGATGGGCTTAAAAAATAGTGATCAGGAAGTCACTGAGTAGTAGTAGTAGTAGTAGTGTACCCAGTCTAGAACTCACTTAAATATCTTATCTTGTTGAGCTGTATGGTGGTCTCCTCTAATGCTTGGGGCAACATCGTCTTACGTTACAACACTGGGGAGGAAAACTACAGTACCATGATCATCTATTATGTTAGAGAGAGCAGTGCCTCTACCTTTAGTTTTTGATTGGTCACAGGATCAAGCAATACGAGAATCGGCGAGCGGTTTGTATGAAGATGTGGCTGTCTAAGGTTATATCCTTCATTTTCGTCATTTATTACAACTTCTTCCGAGATGCTAAGTACTCCTTTTCTTTTGTTTACGTCTTTCGAGATGCTTTTTATGCTACTCCGCATATTATGGGTTGTAACTTCAGATGCCGCACTGAGCGTTCTGGATCTCGGGTGGCCGCAGCAAGCCATCTCACTACTTATGGACTACGTACGTGCACGTGCATCGTTGACAAGGAAAAGTCTATTGATTTACAACATCATAGAGGAAGATGATTGTGATCAGCTTGTGAAGGTGCCGGTCTGCGTAAAGGTTCAAGGAAAGAGTAATCAGTGGACTCTCTTCCTAGCCGCGCATGCGACCAGATCTGTGTAACTCCGAACAGAAGTCCGCCTTATATATAACTCTCGTGAAGTCGGTGCACATGGCACTTTGGCTTGATCGGCAATTTGTCTACTAGGCAGTTATTGCACCTTAGTAGAAGGAGGTTAACAGAGTCCACCCGTCGCCGGCAGGCACGCCGGATATCACTAGGATCACCCTTCCGGCGGTCTTAGCCTATAGTCCTCTCCGATAGTTGTAGTTTTTGGCCGTTGTGATACGGTTTTCTTGCTCCCCCGGTATGTAAGCTTTCGAAAAAGAGAGATCGAGGTCCCTGAGCTTGAGCTTGAACTTGTGCATTGTTGACAAGGAAAAGTCTATTGATTTACACCGAAAGAACGACTTGTGGAAGGTGGATCAATTCCTATCCTCTCCACTGGGACATCTCTGGTTTGAACTCAGTTACACGCTCACTGCTCATCTAATGTGCCGGATAACGGCCCAGACCAGAAGAATCTAAAGCAGGCCGCGGTCAGCGAAGCTACACCTACGGCGTTCATCACATTTCTCGAACCAATTTTCATGCCCATCCATTTCGTCGTAGCATTGGGTATGTGGAGTAATCCTCGAAAAAAAAACGCTACTGACTCTATCTGCAATAGTTCACTACTTGACATCACAATAATTGTTCTCGCCTTTTTATAATCCAAACTCCGTATAATTTTCTCTATTCGGTTTTCAACTCTTTATCTTTGAGTTCCTAAGTAGGTACCCCGACTTTGTTATGTTTGCAACTTTTATTCCTTCTACTCCGTATCATCTTGATCTAAGAACTTGGATAAAGACAGCATGGCAATGAAGATTTTCCGGGAGAGAGGCAAAAATCCTAGTAGCGCCTTTTTGGAGACAGGGTCTGTTAAGAAATGTTCATTTTGAAGATGTGGCCTAAAACTTTCAAATAAGACTTAAACAGAACTATTAGTATCGGGAAGGGGAGGTCAGATCTGAACCGACTAGGAAAAAGAAGAACAACTAAATGCAACAATTAACCTAACCTCTTGTCAGGCATATCAATCAATCAACTAGGAGTGGGTACATTCATTCATTCACTCATTCATTCATTCATTCAACGGCAATCCCTACCTGCGTCTCCCGTTGCTTAAGTACCGCTTCATCAACAAGTCGTAGTAACAGATCAAATGTGAATGAAGACTGTCTAAAGAAGCGAACGCATAGTAATTTGTAGTCTGAGCTACACTATCCTCATCATGTCTCTAACGGCTGCGTGGTGAAGGTGCCGATCAAGAAGGCAGCAGGATGGATCGCGCAGGGCAAAGGAGCATGGGTGTTGCTGGATCGTGCTGCGTTTTCCGTTGGAGGCGTGCTAGTGGGCTTCTTCTTCTCCCGCTTCTTACGGCTTAATTTGTCACTATTCTATAGTAGAGTTGTTTCAGACTTGACCAGGGAGAGTTAGACATTAAACACCTGACCATGACCATGATTGCTTCTTAAGACTCCGCGTCTTCGTTCACACTAAAGGAACAAATAGTACTCATCTGGTGGGGAAAAATAAATAACTTTTTTATATGACACACATCATATCAAAGGGTAGGCAGACTGCCGAGTAGATTCGCATCATCATCATATCAAAGTGTGGAGACCAATACCAAAGGGACCAACGGGAGAATCACGCCAGTGAAAAACCAAATCTTCTTCTTCTAAGCATCTACGGAGGCAACGCAAATGAAAAGTTGTAACAACACTCTCTATATCCATGGAGAAGGAGGTGAAGATAGTGGCAAGTCAACGGGTAGGTGTTGAAGATGCTATCGAGAGGAAGGAGGTGCTGGTCAAGTAGCTGGGTGGAAGTGTTGAAGATGCAACTCGTAGGAGGAGGTGGTTGTAGTAGGATAGGAAAGCGAGCAAACGTATTTGTACATGTGGGTGGATGCGTCATAGTAGGAGTGGAGTTTTGTTTTGACGACATTGTCTGTTTTGATGTAATTCGTATGCAAAGAATAGTATGATGTGGTGCAACATATAATGAATCTTTTCACCAGCGAGATAGTGCACAGGTTGATGATAGTCTATCAGAATTCTATCGGAATAGCGCTAGGCCGTGTTGAAAGTGTATCGCACATTCGAGTAGAATGTGATGTGCGAACACTACACGGGATAATGCAGAATCTAACTTTTCTATCACTGAAACAAACACAACATACTGGAGCAATTGCTTGAACGCGCCAGGTACAACCTATTATGCGTCATTCTGATCATGGATACTAATGTTTCCGAGAAAATGTTACCTTGAAAAAATGTTTGAAAATGAATCAATCACTGTCAACTGGTGTTGCGCCGATTTATTGCTGTGAGTAGGTCCCACCTCCATTCAAGTATTAGTAGTACAAGAAAATCTTCACTTTGGTAAAAAAAAGACTCTAGTACTAGGTTTACGTCGTAGTATACAAAACACCTCAATCTTCGAATGAACAAGTCTTCGAATGAACATGTATGCCCAGAGATTTGTGGAGGCCATTTGTGTTCTCCGAGACCTAGACTAAGCGTGGGAGACGGAGTCGAGTTCGTGGTGAGATGCAGAAAGTGCATTTTTGGAAGAATTGCATGCAAATTGAGTGTGAGAGCAACTGCCTTCCATGTAAAGAAGCGCAAGAACAAATTCTGAAGTGTTCAATGACTGCTTTTCTAAGCTTGTTATCCTTGCACATACTGTATGAGGTTGATTTTCATGTCTAGGTAAAATCGAATGATTTGAATGTTTGCATGTTTTCGAATTTGTCGTCCTGCTTTGAATGTTATGCCATTTTCCGTCTCTACTTGCTGCTTTGCAGGCTGCGACACGGTGTACGTTTTCTCCTTCATTTGGATTAGTATAGAGGTGGTGTTGCATAACACGACGGCCGCTTTGCAAAGCAGGGATGAAGATGGCCCGGTTGGTGTGGTGAGTGTGTGTTTCGTGATGCTGAAGTACTATTTATCAGATCTATGATTACTAGATAGACAACCAGCAGAATGATCGGAGATGAGATACTGTGTGCCCCACTGCTGCAGGCATAGAGCAAGCGCAATTTACCTAGGGATTGCAGATCGGCTGGTGGCGCTACTGCATACGCATCTCTGGTAGCATCCTTAGCCCCCTTTTCACACATCTATAGCATGAGGATGGCGCTGCGGATGCGTGTGCAGAGGTTTCCAAGCTAGGGAGTAGGATCTGTTAGATCTGATAGGATTTGGATGATTTGGAAGTTGCTGCCGCTCGCCTGTGTGGGGATTTATAGCCGCTTTTTCTCTTTTGTGTTATTTTTTGAACCAAGAGTAAAAATAAACTACTTACTTACGAAGTTTAAGTTAAGGCTAAAAGTGGTCCATCCTTGTAGTATCTATTACACCCATGATTCGTAGAAAATTTGAAACGATACAGACACACAATATAATTCGGAACTCATGTGAATTCAGTTCAAGTTCAAAAGCCAGTCCTCGCGCAGGAAAAGAAGTCCCTTATTATGCCCTGTGTAATATGTACTTCAATTTTATGATCAAATTCAAAACGCGCCTTTTATTTACAATTAGTATGATAGAATTAGTGTCTCATAATTCCTGCTGTTCTGGGTTGGGATCGAACTGCAATACGGTCCGTGAAGCAGATCTTCAGTCCGTCCCTTCCCTGCGGCAGATATTTCTAGTCGTGAAATTGAAATTTTAATTCTTGTGATATTTTTGTAGAATACATACTAGTTTCCTTGGGTTGGTGACAAAGGGATAAGTCTTGTCCGGGAAATGTCAATACTGTGCAAAAAAAAGAAAGAATACCTGCGCAATACCAGCCAGATAATTGGTAATGGTTGAGTTCTTGGATAAGTTCAAGGAGATTGTCATGCATTTCAGTTATTTTGCGTCGAATAAAGTGATATAAGAATAAAGGATTTAGACATTCACATTGCATCCATAATGTCATAACTTATTGCATCGTTTGAACAAATACAAAGTCTTTCTATATGATCAGCCACACACAGAAGTTGTGGGCAAAAAGCTTAGTCTGGTCCTCTCACCAGTCCACATATGCGGACGCGATTGGTTCATCTCGGTCCCTAGTGTTCTCTATGCTATCCCAGAGCTCGTGAATATGACAATAATGCGCAAGCGGAGCTGATGTACAGAAAAACTGAATAGTCGAGAGGAATGGGTGCACATAAAAAAGAAATCAGTAGTCGAGGGACGACCGAAAGAGTATGTGCTTCTGCCTGTAAATCTACCTAGCCAAAAAAGATGATGCTCTTCAAGTCCAAGAAGAACAAATCAATGTCTAGATGAGAGATATCTATAGATACTTTTGACGCAATGTTGCATGTTGGTAATCGGATTCGCTTCCCTGGTTCATCGACTCAGTGATTGACTCTGCTCTATTGCCGACGCAGATCTTGTGCGAGTAATGAATGAATGAATGTAAGTGTATTGTCCATCGAAAAACAGAAGTTAAAACATATATCCTTACTGCTATTTTACAAATAATCAATGGCTCGGCGTCCTCCCGGAATGGGAGCTGGAGAAGATGAGTATGATTGGCTCTACAAGGTCGTGCTCGTTGGAGATGCTACTGTCGGAAAGACACACTTGCTCTCACGTTAAGGATTCTGCTAAGCCATCTTGAGAGACATCCTGAACAAAGGGGTTTCCAAGGGGAAACAAAGGCACACTCCGGATGCATCTCAAGATGGATTTGGGTGCGCTCTAATTCGAGTATATCAAAGGCACACTTCCGAAGGCACCAACAGCAACAATAGGCGTAGAGTTCGCGACGAGAACAGTCCCACTCGCGGTTGGCGGAACAGTAAAAGCGCAGATATGGGTACCTGATGATTTACTAGAGCATCACTGCCGCGACCCTTGGTCTGGGAGACGTCACATCAAACTAAAAAATGTACTAAATGATCTTCAACATGAAGATCCTCCTAGCACTCAACATTCGACGTGAAGATTTCTCCACATCTCTCTCTCCAACAGGACACCGCCGGGCAGGAGCGATATCGTGCAATAACGAGTGCGCATTATAGGAGGGCAGTGGGAGCCCTTTTAGTCTATGATGTTACGAAACAAGCCAGTTTCCAGAATTGTACGAGATGGATGGAGGAACTGAGGTCGAATGCGGAGCCAGACATTGTTATAATGCTAGTAGGAAACAAAGTCGACCTAGTGGAGAAGGATCCGAGCTGTAGACAGGTATTGATGAGATTATATCTTTGTGGAGTGAGAAGAAAAAGGAGAAAAATGAGGAGAGTAAGACAAGTCAACGCGAGTCTCGATTAAGTGCTACGTGTCTTCCTCCTCGTCTGTAAGCCTCTCATTTCCGAATAGCCCGCGAATTGTGTTCCAACCAGGTATTCTTCGATTCAGCATCAGAGTGGGCAAGGCAGCACGACTTGCTTTTTGCAGAAGCGAGTAGTGTCTCGAGCTACAATGTGAAGCATATATTCGAGCATTTACTGCAGGAGATATACAATTATGATGCAAGATGTATTCATCTTGGGCGTTTTACTCGTCTCTAAGGAGTGTCGTGATAAAGATTCCGATGCTAAGCATAGAAGACTAGGACTGGACGCTTGTTTTGCTTTAGTTTGGGATGAGAATATGGAATCAGATCTACATCTTCTAATTCCTCCGACAATCACGGCGGAACAATTTGTCGGATTTCGATAGCAAAAGTCCGGGGATAAGTCTCGGCGTTAGCGGCCCACCACAAGGCACGAATTTGCCACCCTGCTGTAATCAGGGATAAATGGTGAGGATAGTTGTAGACCGTCAGGCGCTATTAACCTTGGGGGGTGAAGGCGGTTGGAATGTTGAAAGAGAATGATCAGATGGGAGCAAAGGCTCCATCATTGCTGCATCAATCGTTGAATCCATCCACATTGTAATTGCCTTTATTTGGGGGAGGGTTCCTGCAAAACTACAAAGATAGTCAAAACCGACAGGACCTCAAACTTTTGTTTTTGGTTACTACTGATTTCTCATCGATTCCTTTTGTGTACTTACTAGCCGTACATTTCCAGCGGTATTGAAGGTCAGATGCGGTTACTATGAAGCAAGATGCCGTGTCTACTTAGGAGACTCAGCTGCGCCTGCGGTGCCCTGAAGCAGGAGCTTCTCCATGTTTTTGAGATTTGCTTTTTGAGTGCGATTTCCGGCCAGAACTGGGAAGCTTGAGAGTGATCTGTGAGCGAGCAGCGCAGCGCGGAAGAGGCAGCGTTTGAGAGAAGAATGTAGTTTTACTAGTATGCTGGTGTGATACCTCACGATCCCCATGAAGAACATATTTTTACAGATGCGCCCCACCCAGAAGTAAAAGTGCCGCCCCACCACCACCTTCTGTTCATCATGCGAAATAATCTACAACAAAAAGACACCCGCCAGATCAGACTTCCCAGATTAGATCTACCGCAGAACTCCCGAACACATTTTCATGACAGCGTCATGAATTGGAGCGATAAAAGTCGAACGTCCGCATCTTCCGTACCCAAGAGACTAGCTGTACCACCACAGCAGCGAAGAAACCTGGCATTCCATCGAGACTCTTCTAGGAATTCATCTTCGAGAAGCGAACATCAAAGCTCTCCAAAGCGACGGAGAATGTCAGAGGAAGACGACCCCTGGGGCGCTGCGGCGCCGCCTCCTGCGCCAGAACTTTCTTGGGATGCTTTGGCTCCGCCAACAGTTAACGCTGCATCATCTGCTGCTTGGAACGGAGACGAATGGGATGATGCATACGCACATGCTGACAAGAAGACAAAGGAGTCTTCTGGCGGTTCAGAGGATTTGATGTGGGGAGCGCCGCCTGGAGCAGTTCCAGTTGGTGCTAGTGGTATATCAGGCCTGGACAATGATGGCTGGGACGATTTATCACCACCTGCTTTGGGTCGTGGCAGTAATGATGTTGGCGATGCTGGTTGGGACTTTGGTGGAACTGGACCTACTGTGTCGACTTCCAAGGATGTTTTTGCAAATGAAGGCACAAAAGCTGCAGCTGCTAACGATGGTGTTGGCTGGGGAGTTGAAGCAGCACCTGTAAGTGTAAGTTCTTCTTCTGTTGTTGGCGGTTCGAATCCTTTTCGCGAGGACAATAACTCTGCAGCCTGGGGTGTTGCTCCTCCTGCAAATCCTTTCAAAGACGATACTAAGGAAGATGACAGCAGAGCTACTCCATGGGGCCCCGTAGCGCCTTCCGCGAACCCTTTTCCACCAAAGCAAGATTCCTCTCAAACCAGTGCGTGGGGAGTTGGAGTAGCAGACCCGTCTTTGGAAGCCACAGCTTCTTGGGGAGTAGCAGCTCCTTCCTCAGCTCCAGCAGTGCAAATTTCTTCTTCAGGCATCGCTGCGTGGGGAGTAGCAGCTCCTTCCCCAGCTCCAGCAGTTAAGCAGAAAAAGGAGTCTTCAAGCACGTCTGATCTACGTGGCAAGCCAGTAAACGATGCTCCACAGCAGCAAGTGACTAAATTCGCGAAGAAATTTGCAGAAGTGGAAGAAAACGAGAACGACCAAGAGAAATCTAGTACTACTACACCGAACGGATCAGCTTCAACTTCGACTGGTAGTTTTCAACCTGTTACCCGACAAAAAGCAGGACCTAAACCTCTTTCGAGGAGTAGTACGCCACCAAAATTATATGTTGCTCGTGATGCTGTGGTGCATTGGGATAATTTACAACGGAGTGGGAATGGTGAAGGTGCTACTGCAAGCAGTAATCGTGGTACTAGTGCTGCAAATGCAGTGAAACGTCGATGGGATCCAGCATATCCCGAACATGGATGCTTCGTATATCCAGACGAGACAAAGCTGATATCTTCTGGCGTTTCTCAGGAGAATTCACATCTGGTAGCGAGAGAAGATATCGACGGCCGTCCAGGAGATGATCATGTTTTGCTTGATGATTTTCGCACTGACTATAGTCCCAAAAATACGTCAGAAGATCAGCACACGCTTGTACCTTCAACACATGATGAAACAACTCTAGATTTAGAACGACAACTTTATTCTACTTCTGTTGCAGATGACAGCATACCAGATGCACACCAAGCTGACGTGGAACCACCAATACCAGCAGACGCAGAGCAACCTCAACAGCCTCCAGCTCGAGAAGCGGAACGCCCAGCTCAAGAAGCTCCAGAAGAGCGCATGCTAGAGATTAATTTTGGAAAGATGAACCGGAGAACGTTATTCGCAGCCAGCATTCAATTGAATGACAGTCTACATTCAGATTCGAAGCTCATAGAGGCGTCGCACTTCAAGTTGCAAGTGGTATTTTTAGAGTTTGTGTTTATACGTACGTGTGCATGTTCTGTCAGCTACTGAGGGCAGCAGTCCAATATGTTCCTCTTAGAACCATTGCCAGGTGTAGTTTTCGTCCAAGATAGGTCTATAAGTCACTTACGAACTAGAGGAAAACTTTGATTTTCCATCTTCGTCAAGAATACTCCTCGTCCACAACCAGGTACCCCAAGGCACCTCCATTCTTCTGGGTTTCCGCACGCGAAAAATGCGAGAGCACGTGGCTGAGCAAATAGCTGAAGGGTCATTGAGTTCTCTGGGTGGAGATGTTGTGGATGAGTTTTCTAGTGAAGCAGTCGAGAACGCAGCTGAGAAAATGGCAAGAGAGCTGGAATTTTTGGATGAAAAAGAAGATGTACCAGATTGGGAACCACCCTGAGATATTGCGGATTGTTTCTCTATCTTGCTCCTTGTTTTTTGTCGCGCACCAGGTAACGATGTTTAACATTCCATGCAGTGTTAAGTTTTCAGCAAAAAGCAACCGTAAGAGCGTTTTTTCCGTCCACTTAATGCTCAGCAGGTCAGTTCAAGATGGTGCGTTATTGATACGTGTTGAGGAAGACAAAGATCCGTGTACGTAGACGTTCGTGCGCTAACTCAGAAGATCACTTTCTCTGCAGTATGATCGAAACAAGGGATTAGCAAGATCCAGAAATGCGAATGCTCCTCCACAAGAAGCTCGAGCCTGTTTTATGATGGCTTCCCGTGAATAGCACCTATAATGTGCATTATTAGCGTGACATTCTCTGTGAAAGAAAGCCTTCGCTTGACAATTTCTGTTTCAGAATGACGCAGGTAGTAGGAGTGCTGGTTTCCACGTTTTGCACACTTAAATATTATGTCGATAGTTACCCTTTTCTCTTCTATATCTTCCTCTGGTCTGTCTTTTTTCTAGTTAGGTCGGCTCCACCACATATATTATGTCGTAATTTTACTGGGTTGTAGATCACATTTTGATTCTTCAGAAGATGTCGAGTTCCACGAGTACGGATGCTGTGACGGATGGCACCGAGGAAGAGGCTCCCACCAGCAGCGTGGCGGCAGAACAGCAGAAACACGTCGCATCCAAGGTGTCCATTGTAATCACGACTTCCGCGATCCCCTTGAACCCGTCTACAGAGTTGATCGAGGTACTGCTGTCAGGCCTGGCGAAGAATTTAGAGGTTGACGAGGTAGGCGACTCCGACTCTAGCAGAGGAAATTCTGTTCGTCGCATTCCAGTTTACATCATTTGCGATGGCTACGAACTTGCGGACGAGTTAGATGAGAAAGGACGTCGAAAGAAGAAGGCATCGTACAAGAAGTGTCGAATATCTGCGGAAGCGGCAAAGAATTACGAGCGCTTTATTGAACGGCTGGAGAAGGAGTTTGGAAGGTTTGGAAGTAATCAAAAGTTGGGTGAAATGGACTCTAGTGGTGATGTAGAACAAAAGTCTTCTCTTTCCAGCAGCAGATCTGACGATGTTGAAAAGCCTTGCATCTCTTCCTCCTCCTCTTCCTCACTACCCTTCGACGACATTCGCGTTATTCGTGTGGGCAAACAGAACCTAGGCTTTGCACACGCTGTGAAATTTGCTTTGGATGCGTACGTGACGACACCCTACGTGCTCGTAGCCCAGCACGATTACATGCTGATCCAGCCTTTTCCGTTGGATCGGGTAATGAAATTGATGGACGAGGAAGAGAATGGAGGACGAGGACCTAGACTAGATTACATAGGTTTTGATTCTCTGACAACCACTGACTATGTGGAGAAGGTGGAACGGGCTACGGGAGAAACACCAGAAGTACTTCCTTGGAGTAGGTTTGAAGCAGTGGACGACGGTGTGAAGGAAGATGCCTCTTCTCCAACGTCGGAGAGTCTGACGCCGGAGAGTGCTGGTCTATCCACTTTATCTTCAGCGACATCAGAGACAGAGTCCTCTTCTTTGGCGAAACCAGAATCCTCAGCAGTACCAACGCCAGTAACAGTGACAACGACACAATCACCTCTCTCACCAACCTCAGCGACATCCCAGGCTCCATCACCTCCTCCCATAGCAGCGGAAGCAGCAGCCGGAACAGCAGAGGGATGCACACCCCCTCACTCCCACTTCTCCTTCCTCCGTCTCGAAACCTGGTACGACAAGACGCATTTCTGTCGGACATCAGCCTATCGCGCTTTGTATGAACGTGTGGACTTTCCCTCACATTCTTTCATAGAGGATGTTTTTTTCAACCGCAAATTATCCGCTGCGGAACTGGGTTTCGGATGTTTCGTCTTACAGCAGGGCATCGGACCTGTGATCTACCACTTGAGTGGACGGAAATTGATGTCACAACAAGGGACTGGTAGTCAGCAACAAGCAGAAGCCCTCTTGGAGAATCAAGCACCAGAGGGAAGAACAGAAGCCCTCTTGGATAGTCAAGCACCAGAGGGAAGGCAAGTCGAATCATCTTCCTCTGCTACTTCCAACGTGGAAAGAACAGCAATACAACAGAACCCGAGCAGCGGCCCCGATGTAGTTGCATTGGACGACGAAAATAATGAAAGCACCAGAACAGACGCAGGGGGAAACGAGAAGGCAGTTAACGACTCTTACCTCCAGTCGAACGAATTATACCCCTTGCCAGAACTTGGTGCTCAATTCGGGATGTTTCGGCAACTTCCACCTGAAAATCTGAACAAGAAGTTCACAGGAGTGTGCTTTATCTGTCGGGAGAAAGGACATAGCAGCAAGATGTGTCCATTGAGGGTCCAACGGAGAAATGGAGGGTCTTAGTAGAATCTTCTCAAGGAATCGCGACATTAAAAATCCACCTGTAAATAAAGTGCTAGCAGCTGCTGTTGTAACTCTTTCCCTAAAATAAAATTCAAAATTTCAGCTTGCTGTACAGGAGCCTGATGGGCTTATTGTACAGAAGTGTAAACCTCATAACTCTTGTTCAGGTGCAATGACGGAAATGATACGCCGTCCTAGCGTTCATCGCATCACGTCATGTATCGTGTCAATAGTCTACTCATGAGTGACTCTATTCCATCTTCGAGGAAGAAGTGTTCTACTTTTACGATTCTTGTTGTACAACGTGGACGTAAGTAGCGCGGCTGACGTGAACACCTGTTTTGTTGCACTTGACACAGTACATAAGGAACAAGTGAAGAGTAGAATTGGATGGCTGTAAGAGCGAGGACCTAGAGAAAAGCATTCTATACTTGTGCTATGCAGTCGTGGTTGTAGGTGCAACACGCAAGTATGACTGACAGCCAATATTGAGAGATGTCAACAACACGGAAATAGGAGTTCATTTTCATCTCGGAGGTAGATGATACAACTTAGGGATCACCCAGAAGCAGATCCCCTGGATAGACCAGTAGCTTTCGCAGTTCTTTAGCACCACGACCTTGTGTGACACTTAAAGATACGAAGTTCCTTGCAGTGGTTCTTTCGTCCAAATTATCGGAGCCGAGTCCGTTTTTACGACTGCTGGTTTTTCCCGTCTTGTCGTGTTGCTGCTTCTCTCCTGGGCGTTCGGTGCTCTGTGGTGCGTGATGACGTGGTGACTCGCGTGTGTTTGGCAAGGAGATTTGGAGCTTTCTCCACACGACTAGTTGTAGAGCTTCACATCTACTACTACTAGGGAGGAGTTTTATCTTCTTCGTTGGCGGGACAAGGTATCATTTTGTTTTGGATACTACAACTTCTATTACGCACTTTTACGTAGTGACTGAACGCGGCTTTGGGATACGAAGTCGAAATCATGCTGCGTTCCTCGATTGCCTTCGCTTTGGTATCATCGGCCGTGGCAGTCGATGTGGCGAGAAAGCACCACAAGAAGCACCACCATCACAAGAAGCACCACAAGAAGGCAGGGGCAGTGAAAGCTGTGGGATTGGTATTATGAAGATGGAGATGTTATTAGTATAAGTGCGGGAAATGTATCATCCCGCCGATGGCTGAGTATAGTCGTTTGGGAAGCAGTATGATGATGAGACAAGAACGCTACAGTTACAGCTTTTTAGTGTTTAGAATGAACACTCGTTGGAGCAGCTGATACTGAAAAACGTTTGATGGATTCTTTCTTATTTCTCTGATGATCATGATCCCCCCATCTTCCCAACTTAACAGGGCGTAAAGCAAGCCCCGGCTGCGAAGCCAGATGCTAAGGCCCCGCCTGCTCCGGACGCTAAAGCAGCAGCAAAGCCAAAGCCGGAGCCTCCAGCCGCTGTTCCATCTGCTGAGGAAGCTATCATGGGAAAGATGAAACAGTTGGAGGGTACCGAAGTGGCTATCATTAGGAGTCATACATTCGAATCTTCATCTGTTTCAACACCACCATCGAGGAGAACGCTGTCGATCACGATCAGCGACATGTTTTTTTCATCTAATCAGCGACAGGTTTTTTCATCTAGTAAGCAACCACGACTAAGTAGACCACATCCTTGCTCAATCCAACGACCCTTCCTCTCCACAACACTAGATAAGCTCCAGCAAAGCGGCTCGCATGACGTTGCCAACACGGTGACCGCAACAGGCAAATTAGACGTGAATGGACCCTTGCCGGCTGATTTCAATGCCTTATTTGCGCAATCCGTAGCGAAGGCAACGTCTACTGTGGGAATCACGTGCCCAGCAGGTGAGATCAAGGTCATCGAGACCAATGTCTTGCAGACGTTCCTGCAATTGGCATCAAAGACAAAAAGCGTCTTGGTGGAGTTGGTGTTTCAATTAGGAAAGGTGAAATTCAAATTGGTGTTTCAATCAGGAAAGGTGAAATTCAAATTTTTTGTTAGTCAAATTTTTTGTTAGTGTTTCAGTTAGTCAAGGAGCAGTCTACGGAAACACTACTCGGTTTCGACCGTGATCAGTGGCAGACTGAAACCCTACGGTCGTCACGAAAGGCGATATCAGGGCAACAAACATGACTACGCACAACTGTTTTGATGAAATCTAGGTGAATGTCAAGAAGGGCTCCAGTCGACTAAAAACATGATCGTCTTCAGCATAGAAAAGCTCTAAATTGCGCCCCAGCAGTGTGCGTGAATGCAGTGCAGCAACAGGCAGGCAGTGCGGATTCGCCTTTGGTGAGGGATACGCCTATGTACTCCTTCTTGGTTGCGAAGGAGGACCCAGCAGAAGAGGCATCGGAACCGCCGAAGAAGGTAATGTTTAAACGACTATTATCTATGCTACGCATGCTTGTCGGATTATGTCTGTCATACCGATGTGGTCTTTTCTCATCCCAGAGGCAGATACCTCAAAGATTTTTTTTACTGTCTACAAGTGCGCCACCGCGTGACTTGAATCGGGGAGATGGCCCGAACCTACAAGCAAATTCGAAGAACAGGGACGTGGCCTGCATACCAGTCTTTCCACCTAGTCTTTCCACCTAGTCTTCCCAAAATAGGACCTAGTCTTTCCACCTAGTCTTTCCTCAAAGAACAAAGCGACAGGAGTCTTTCCACCTTTTTTTCCCAAAATAGGACGACGTCGGCGTCGATATCGATACGGAGATGCCGTATGGTGAATTGGAACCGTTTGGGCGCGAAGACACTGCCCAAGAGTTGACGGAGAGTAGTATCAAGGAGTCGAACGCGATGGTCGACCAAATTGAGCGAGCACAAGTGGCAGAGGAAAAGCGATCGGTATTTTTGCTAAGGATTTAATTATATTCGCAAGGTTAAGGTTTGTTTGACTTTGTGATGTTGGAGAATTTGTACGTCGATTGCAGGAAACAAGGTTGGAGGAAGGTTCGAAAGAATATTTTCAGAACTCATATCGTCAACCACTCATTCACCCAACAAACCACCCACAACAACAATCTCGCACCCCATCCACCCCAACCTTCACCTCCAAGGTCTTCCGCGCCCTAACCCGCTTGCGTGGTGCCGCAATCACGAGTTTTGATGGCGTCGCACGATCCCAGACCGGCAACATCGATGAGTATAACAAGGTGCACAAGTGGCGCAAGACGCACCCACTCCACCATTTGGCGGCTGAGGAATCCGATGTCACCAAGTGGGCCTTCCCGGCTACCTCGGATTGAGGAGGTGCTCGGACTAAGTACTTAGGTGCTTCTACTTAAATGTAGATAGAAAGGAGGAAGAAGAACAAGAACAAGAAGCTTTTTGCTTCTCTTATAACTGACTTCCAGGGGAGGTGGCTAGAAGTAGATCGATGTAGTTGTTTTGTTTCAATGATTACGAAATGATGCTCTGATGAAAATGTTCTGAATTGTGCATGTTTGTTTTTTCCCTCTGAATAAGCGATCTGACTGTACAGACCTTTTTTCCATCCTACGAACGAAGACCAGACAACAGTTTCTTCGGCATTCCAGATACGACATGTTAAGACGAAGATGACAGGAAGAAAGACGCAGCACCAAAGCTGCGCGGAAGTGCGACTGAGAAGTTGTCCTGTTGCAAAAGTACCGCCTCCACAAGGTGTGGATGTGCGATTTCTGCCAGAGGAATGGAGAAAAATATCCCAAGTTCAGAGGAGAATAGGAAGAAGTCTGTATGAGTGAGTGCAATATGCGAATCGTTAAGAAAACGTCAGTATAGTTGTTCTTGCTATGCTGTCCTTGTCGGTCCCCATTTCTGAACTCCCAGTAAGATAAAAATCCCCGTATTCTTAGAGTCGAGCCTCTGCATTGTAGCTTCAAGATGATTATGTGACTACAGAAGTAAGTTGTTTTCAAATATGACATGCTATGACGTCTGATTACATTGCACTAATCGCTGTAGTCATCACGCACACGCGCTTTCAGCACCTCTTGTTGATCTTCTGAGTCATTAACTTACGTGTATGTCCCGACTTGCCATCCTTGAGACCCATCCGCGTCCCCTTAGAATAGCGTGTAGACTAGTCCTGTTTGAGGTTCAATTTTATCATTAAGGACCTTTTTCCTGCTTGGAGTAAGCTGATTTTGGTAGTGTCTTGGAGCCTGTTTAACAACGGTGCTTCCGAGTGAAAATTGCATTCTACAGGAACAGGTATTGCAGTACTTTGCTTGCTAGTTCATTTTCTTGAAGTTGAATGTTGTACTTTTCTATCTTTGATCCCTTCCCATAATAAGAGTCTTCATCTAGTTCTGTCATCATGTAATCCTCCACAATTAAACCTTCCCCCAAGTAGTCAGGCAAGAACCTGAGGAGACAGCTTTCGCGAGCTCGTGCACTCTGTTGCCAGTCGGGTCGAAGATGATACGCAGAACGCCGCATGTCTCTGGTAGTGTTGCGTGATTTACAATCGCGCTCGCAGCAACGAACGGTGGCGTCCGGTGTTGAAGCATCAGTGCGCGCTGCAATTCTAAACGTGGTTGAAGTGGGTGAGGAAGTTCGAAATCGATTCACTTCATCCATTTCATGGAAGAGCAAGATATGGACACTGTTTCACTGTAAACATGAAGCAACTGACTTCAGTATGGCCTGGCTTGTTATTTACCTGGAACTTGATGGCAGTATAAGCTATTCTGCTTAACGAGATTGCATCCTGTTGAGCTTTCTTGTGCGGATCACGGAGCTTGCGGATAGAGGTTCTTTTGTCGTGTAGTTGGACTCCTCGATCGGTGTCGTTCATACCTCGGGTTACTTTTCTGTGGAAGATATGCATGTGATTGGAACAGTTGGGAGTCAGAAACGAGAAGTGATGAGCTTCACCGACAGGAGTGAAGCCAAGAAGAGATCTGGTTAAAGGAGTGAGAGACTAAGGTGAAGTAGTCGAGTCGAGTGCTGAGCCAGCCCCATTATAAAAGTACGCAGGAGAAGCCCTCCGATGAAACAAAACGGCAAAAAGGGGCTAGCTATCATCTCTCATTCTTATAATGTGCTCACTCCATACGAGGCAGCTGCAAAGCGGGGATGTCTATCCTCTTAATTAGTATTTTTTACTACTTAGATTCGGACTTCAGTCCTGTCCGAATTTGGGACAGCATGAAGAATAAAGGCTAGTGTGAGAACTGTGCTTAGAATTCCACTTGTCCCAGTTTCGAACAGCATGAGAAGACACGCGATTACATGTGAGATAAATTGATCGAGCGATGATATTATGACCTTTCGAGATGGAGGCTATCTCTTATATGCGGATGAAGTAGCAGCAGGCTCAGTGAACAGCCTGGCGATCTAGAAGCCATGCCAGTCCTGAACCCGAAGCAGGTTCCTCGTCCCCATCAGGCTGCTGCAGCAGGCAGTCATGGTGGTGAAAACAAGTTGTCAACGCCAAACTCACGACAAGGAGGAGGCGCAGCTCCAGTGATTCACTCGGCATCGGATGGAGAGTTGGCTGCAGTGGATCAAGTTCTCGAAGAGAACGGCACCGTCCAGCAACTGGATTTCAGCTCGAGCGATGGCGGTCGAGAAACCACGATAATGAAAAAGCGGCTGCTGCAGGTTGAGGCAAGGAAAAAGCTTGCGCTTAAACTGGTCCACGATTGGAAAAAGATGAAGCAAGAAGATGTACTACAACTACATCAGTCTCCAATGGACTTGCTAGAAGTATCTATCCTGGATCAGGTTCTTCAGTGAGTAGACAACTGTGCACCCCTTTTCATTTTCGTCTCGTCTGGCAAATGGCGAATTATAGCGATACGCTGAACAACAACAAGTAGGCGGAGTGTGTTGCCTAATATGCACTGAGTTTCTCCTGACGCTAGGTCTGTAATTGCTACCATTCCCCATCCAAAAGCATGACTTTCTTACAGACATCTTTTCCTCCACCATCACCACCACCAGGGCGAGTTGTTCAGTGACTGCATGCGTGAGCTGGCGCGCGAATCACCTCAGCGTGACGCTGATCATGGATATCTGGCGAGCAGGAGCGCATCTTCGAGCTCGTGTTCAGCTTCACACGCATCCCCGCACCAGTCGACGTTTAAGCAGCCGAACAAGGTGGAGTCGTCTTCATCTTCGTGCTCGTCTTCCTCCGCAGAAGCAGGACTGGGCTGCGCGAAGCCGTCCCCCATGTTCTATCAAACTACTCGAGACTGGACAGGAGGAGCCGGCTTGCAGTACTCGTTTAGAAGCCTACAGAACAAGCCGATATCTCCGACTGCTACGTCAACTAGTAACTTCACTGACATCTTCAACAGGCCGCTCGCTCCGAAACACCATGAGAATCCTTGTGGAGAAGCAAAGGAGCAAAGAGCGCCTTCTGCTGCAGCTCTCGCTCAACATGAAGATCGACAGCGACTCAGCCTGCGCGGCAGGTCACTCAACCCAGAGCAGCCTCTAAACAAAAACCGCGCAGCAGAGTGGGAGAAAATAGACAAACGCGTCCGCGTCAGTGCTTTTAGTATGCAGGCTCCAGATGAGAATAATAAGGGAAAGGGAGCTGATAGTGTCAGCCGCGAAAGGAGAAGCTGGGCAGAGTCTGACGAAAGTAGTAGGAGCTTCTTAGATGACGAGCATATCCCGCCGCACCTTCGATTGATTAACCGGAGCGGGGCTGCTTTCCAACTGCTGACAAGTGAAGATATCTATCACAAGAAGAACAACCTTGGTTTCGTAAGATCTCGAAGAGAATGCATCCGGGATAAGGAGCGTCGCGACATGCAGGACGCGCTGGCGACAAAGCTGCAACATGTTGTGGAGGAGAAGAAGATGGCAGGGCAGCATCAAAGTGCCAGCGGCGTGCTTGGCGAGCCCAAGCGCCAAGACTCACTCAATTGGATTTCAGCCTCGTCCGATGAAGAGTTCCTACGCGCACCTGATTCGTCTGGTTCTGCGTTTCTCATTCCGCCTCCAAAAGATTAGGGCTGTAGTTGTGATTCAGATGTGATTGCCAGGCAGTTTTCTCGTTATATGTGTTGCTGGTTCTTCTAGCTACTATATCTAGAACAAGAGCAGTGCACTCAAAGGCACTGGCGTCTGGTTTCTACTAGATGTAGGTCATATTAAAAACAACATGCGAACTTCTCCCAGATCTAGCTCTATACTTAGTCTGTAGTAGAGGACTGCTTCACTTTGACTGGATTGGGTATCGCCTAGGCTAAACAATAGATGCCTTCGGTAGTTTATCTAGTTTCATCTGCTCTCCTCTCATACTTCCAGGATTCCTCTGCCAGGCGCTGCTCCTGCTGCTTCTGATGGTGCGAAGATTAGCAATGCGATGCCGGTGCCCAGGTCGCCTCCCGAAGAGAGTGATGAACAAGAAGGAGGCGCAATGCTGAAGCAAAGCTGTGTGCGTGAAGCGTCGCCGGTACCCAGATCGCCGAGTGAGATCGATGAGTTCGAGGAGGCTGAGCAGCGTCGTCTTCAAACGAGCAGCTTCTGTAGTTGGGTTGTGGTTGATGATGACATCAGCATGAGTGCTAGTCCCCGGAATTATCCAACTAGACCAGATGAAGGCTACTTCGAGAAGCTAGAACGTTTGGCAAAGCGAAAGGAGAAGGAGACCGAGCGCCGAAGCAAAGGCAATGCAAAGAAGCATCTTCAACTTCAAGTTCAGGAAGAACCTGCTGAGCCGTGTGCAAAAGCACAAGAACAAGAAGCATCAGTTTCCCGTCATGCAGAGAAATTGGAACAAGAGTTGCAGGAGCAAGATGATGGAGCTGCGTGCGAGCCAGAATTCGGTGAACAGTCCTCAATCAGCCACCACGATGACTATCCTGCTCCTAATCCTACTAGTGAAAAAGAAGCGCGTCTGCATTTTCATCCACCGATGAAAACAAGGCAGGAGAGCCACTTCTGCAGCCGCGGAGTGGTCAACGAGTCGCCAGCCCACTGCATGTCCTGCGACCCGCATCCGATGACAACTACAACAGGGATGGACAGTCTTGATGTGAAGAGGGCTCACGCTGTTGCTCAGCCAGTAGCTGTTCTGAAAAGCAAAAAACTACAACTACAAGTAGATGGGAATTCTCGCCAAGGTGATCGACCAGCGAGCGAACTTCTTCTAGAAGCAGAGGAAGTACCTGAAAACAAAAGAGGTTCATTCGTCTTAGCAGGAGACCAACACGCCACGAAGTCGCAGTCTCTGAAGAAGTCAGCGGACACTCCTAGTAGCTGTCTGCGAGAGTTGTGCGAGAGTGGTGAAGTAGAGTCTGACAGTCTTCACACGAGGCATGGCGAGTATCTGCGGTTGCGAATGGAGCTGGCGGGTGCAGGTGGAGGAAAAAATGGCGTGAACCTCCACTCGGTCTGGGAAGATTCGCATGAGCAGTCTTACGACTTGCTGGGAAGAGGCGCCTCAACGCTCGGTCGATTGAATGGCGACGGCGAGATGGGTCTTCCCTTCGGGACTGACGTTTCCCTTGTGGGAAGTTCTGGCGGATTTGGCAACGGCAATGAACCGATCCCAACCAATTTTCTTGTCGGAGGTGACGCAGTAGGTTCAATGGAAAACTCACGTGAGCATGAGTGGTGCTTCGATTGTCCTACTCATGCGTGGTGGAAGGTGGGCGGCAGACGATTGCTGCAGTTTCGCATTGGGATGCCAGCCGAAATCACGAAGAAAGAAATCGCTGCCACGTTGCAATCTGTACTGGATGACCTTGATGCTGTACCTCTTCCGGACGTGCGCCAAGATCGAATCGAGGGCTGGGAGGAGGAAGTCTTAAGAAAGACGGTCGGGCCCGAGACTTCTTTACATATAATCAACTCGGGGAAAACCAAAAGTCTGACTTCAGTCTGACTTCAGTTGTAGTTCTAGTTTATTCCGAGCAAGATCTGCCATCTACAACTTGGTCAGACAAGACTCGGAGTTTGAAACTCGAAGCTCGTAAACTCCCGGAAAGGTGCTTCGCGATAAGCCCGATCCTGGTCGTATGAGCGGCTTTTCTCAGATAGATGATTGCAATTACTTTCGTCTTATCGTGCATCATCATCGTGCTTGATTTACTCTCACACTTTTCTCTAACAAGTGCTATTCGACGCTCGCTGGTGGTCAAGGAGCGACTTTCTCTGATCAAGAAGCTACGAAGAACCCTGCGCGCAGGCCAGATTGAATCTTCTGCAGCAAAAGCCTGGAGCGCGCAAAAGAAGATGGGGCTGAAGCTGGACTTATACGTTGATGAACTCCAACGACTTTGGGACCGCGTGCGCGTTTTAAGGCTTGTGTCCTGGTAGTCCACCTTTCTGGGAGGGGCTTCGAGCTGTGAGGTACGCTTGATTACTTGCGAGAATCTCACACCCGAGTCGGCTCTCGGAGTGGATTGCGATGAGTTCTAATGATTGCGGTGACGCGTTGCAGGCGTCTACGCGAGAAACAGTCCGTGATCGCGTTGAGAGGAGGTCGGGGTGATGTCCTCCCTTCAACGCGATCACCAAATGCTGGCGCTTCTCGTGTAGGCGCCTTCTCGGCGCTCGCAGGCGAAGATGATCAAGTAGTACTAGAAGGTGCTCCTGCTGGTCGGTTGAAGAAATTTGATACGGCAGCTGATCAGGTGGGCGTAGTGGCTGCTGAGAATGTTGATGGAGAACCCGTCATGATGGATGTCGACGTCGAGTATCAGGCGGCAGACCAAGAGGATGACCTTCTCGGTGACAGTGATGAGATGGCGGGCGTGACTGGTCTAAAAGTCAAGAAGGCGACGAAGACAGGCGCAAAGAAAGCAGGAGCAGGACCAAAGCAAGGGAAGTGGAAGAAAAGCAATATCTCAACCGGCGTGATCAAAGTCGCAAAGTCGGGTAGGCCTACAAGTGACGAAGCTAAGGGTGAAAAAGAGGACGGTGAAAAAAGCAAAAAGAAGCGCGTGCAGGGCGGCTCCAGTGCAGCAGCCAACACGACTAAAAGTCTTCTTATGACCAAGAAAGCTGACGCCCGAGGAAATGGAGTTGCAAAAAAGGGAAAGGCAAAAAATTCAGAGAAGGACGACTTGCAGCTCAACGAGGCGCGCAGTCTGTTTGACGACTGACGTCGCAACCACGGACGCAAGGTTGTGACTGTCAGGTGTAGAGTTTTCGATCTTTGTTCTTGATTATTTTTGATTACAGGCTTTGACTTGATTTCGTTAATATTTGCCTTTCTGAAGCATTGTTTTTATTTCTAGAAAATATGTTAATGTAAGTAGCCATCTCGTCTTGCTTGGAGATCAGTTTGGGTTTCGTATAGAAATAGAATGGAGCCTGATGGTGATTGAAAAGATAGAAACTGGATAGAGGTTGATGCGCAGGGAATTACTAGGCTGGAAGACTTTCTGCCACTTGGGTCAGCCTTAAACGAAAGCACTTAGAAGTAGAATGCGTGTGAGCCTGTAACTTGAGAAGGAGCATACTCCTTTTGGACTCTTCCCCAATCCGGTGGAAGAGTTTACTTACAGTCGGACTTTTATTAACACCTAACTGTGGAGAATGGAAATGCCAGGGATGAAACTTATTGCACTAGACTAGGAAGCTGAGCTCAGTCCTGCTCCTGCGACTGATTTTACAAGCATTCACTTCTGAAGCTTGAGATGAGTACGAGTGTAGCGTGCTGCTCACGATAAGCTAGACTAGTAGAGCTAATACGCCCTACCCTACTAGGCCCATAGATAAAAGTAGAACTAGGCCAGCTCTTTCGTTAACATATAGTTGTAATTACTTCGTCGAGATATTTTCTATGAATCATTGTCTTGTGTGAAGATTTCGCTCCTGTCCGGAATACGAACAGCACGAGAAACTTGCGACTTTTCGGGAATTCAATGGTGTCCGAATTCTGAACAGTACTAGAAAAGGAGTTGATAGATGGAAAGAAAAGTAAGGACTCTTCTTCAGGTGTAACTGTCGATGGGAAAACGACGAAGACGCACGGGCACAGGATCGACTGATGTTGATCGATCGAGCCCTGTCGATCGGAGAGACGACCATAACAAGAGAGACTGAGAGTGAGGCAGCCTCATCGAGCTTGGCTTGTCCTTTTGTCTGATTCTGAAACTGAATGCTACATCCGTAGAGCTGTAGAGTTTGTCTCCTCGTCAGGAGTGTACTGAGCGTGAGAGAGAGATGCCGAAGCTCGTCGTTGTAGTCCACGACTAGGAGACTCCTTATGACTAGAAGAACTAGATCTAGAAGTAGAAGCGATTGTTGTGCGCTCTTAACCCCGATAACTAAGGAAGAACATCTTTTACCAGAGGTTATTGGTTTGGTTATCACAAAAGCGCTATGCATCAGCCACAACACCGAGCCCCCAAGTCTCGTAGTACTAGTATATAGGTAAACCTTCTGGAGAAGTTTCGAATAAATAACAGAGGAGAGGAAAAGATAAGGACTTGCTCTACAACACGAAGGAACAACACAGAAGCAGCTAGTGTTACAACTACTACCACCACTACGACACAATGCCCGGCGTTGATAAGATCCAGAGCGATGCTTTGGAAGACTTGGGGAAGATGCGAGGAGTCAGCAGCGAGGGCCGCATCTTTGACTGGCCGACCAAGATCTTGCACTGTGTGATTTATGTGCTGCTCGGCGGACGCATCCCGGTATAATATAATATAACTCGATGCATCTTCTACTTGATTTATGTTCTATAATTTGCTCGACGGGAGAGCTTCGTTGTTCGCCATTCGCCATGGCGTGTAGTTTCTATTCATTCAACCGAATGTCTACTATTTCTGTGTCTCTCCCTCACCATCTTCATCTAAAATTAATCACGGGCTGATACTTGCAGGTTGAACGTTTGGCGGTCCCGTTGGATACTCGCATCAAATCCATGCTGATGCTGGTCAATCTGCGCCCGTCGCTTGTGCCCTTCTTACATTATGAGACACGTAGAAGCACAAATAATTTTAGAGTCTAGACCTAGAACTAGATGCACTACGACTACCATAGCATCAGAGTCAAGCTTGTTTTGAAATTGAATTGCGTCTACTGTTTTTGTTGAAGTTGAACTCATCCTCATTTGTTCCCGATCCCATCCCTGATCCCATCGGCCTCCCATAGCCTCCTGCCTCAAACCACCCTCCCTCGGCGATTCTTCTTCTTCCGGTGATTCCCTTCGCGCCATCTAATATCCGAGTTTGGACAAATGTGAGCAGGTGCGCGCATTCTGTTCGGCTTGTTTACTGGGATCCCCGAGTGTGGCTCTGCTGGAGAGCAGTTTTGATAAGGTATAGCAGTTGTCTCATTTTTGCTGACACTCTGAGACTATCACTTTGATTCTAGTCGTTGCTGCATCAAGTATGCATCAGTCTACTTCTATTGAGTTGTAGATTTCTTGTGTGTTGGAGTAAATCTAAAGAACCTAAATCTACTCCTGGTTTACGAGAAGCCTCCTACTTTACCCAATGGATTTCAGGTGTTGGCGGTTTTCTCCACCTTGGAAGTAGCCAGTGATGAGTTTTATCTGTGCAACGTCCAGAATGCTCAGAAACTTCTCGACCTGCCGAAATCTACCTTGGACTGGGTTTGCCTCGGTTGTGGTACTACTTTTTGATATAGAATAGATTCCATTAGTATGATTGTTTTGTATTAGCAATAGCAAGAATTTAGATGGAGTGGCGTCGTCCTGTCCGAGTTTCGGACAGCCTGGCATTCTAATCAGTAAAACTAGTTCTTATTTGAGTTTCTTCTTGTTCGTATCTCGGACAGGACGAGGAGAAAGGAATCTTATCAAAGTCAAACTCTCAAGATGGAGACTTTTACTTCCTCTGCTCTTCTTATCCTCAACAGAAGTCAAAATGCAATGCGACGCCGCTGTTCGCAGAGCCGAAACCGAAACGAAGCGCCGCAAGCAGGAGCAGCAGCTACGCCGTCTCAAGAAGAACGAGAAGAAGCGTGAGAAGAAGCGTGAGAAGAAGGATAAGAAGCGTGAGAAGAAGGAAAAGCTGAAGCGTGAGGTGGAGGACGAGTCGTCGGATTCTGATACCGATTCCGATGCTGGGTCGGGTTCTTCCTCGACCGACACGGAGGACGTACTACAATAGTGATGCTTTCATTTCATCTTAGTGCTAAACCATTAACCATACTGCAGTCTTAGTTGTGCAAATTATTTCTCTTGATCGAGTAGACGCACACGTAGAGTCCACTACGTAAAACTTTGCTGTTCCAAGTCGTGAAACTTGAGCATCCTCTTCCCAAATTTTCCTCGAAGTGGTCTTATATTCTTATCGCTATCTTCTTCTAACAGATTGTCCTGCGCAAGCGCATGAAGAAGCGTGGGCACCGTAAGCCGCATGGTATTCCCAGTGTCGATTTGGGCAACAAGGATAAAGCTGGCGCTTCCTCCTCGTCCGCCCGCAATCCGATGGTCACGCCGGCTCCCGCAAACGAAAAGAAGACTCCAGCGTAATGAAATTGAAGATGATTAGTATACTTATCTATCCTTAGCACGAAGATGGAGACTGACAGTGATGATGATAGTACGAGCACCATCTGTATAAATATATGAGCTGGTGATATTCTTTCCATCGAAATCTACAACAGGAGCAGCATCCTCCTCACATCAACAGACTAAGACATGCATCCATCAAATTTCTCCCATTCTCTTTCCAGCACTCCAGCCTCCACTAATGCGATGGAGCACTACCAACGTGGCCTCATGGTTGCTCAGGAGGAGGACAAGGAGTCTGAGCGCATTGAGAAGCTGAAGGAGGAGATCGAAAGTATGAAGTCCAGTCGCAGCGCAGCTCGCGCAAGCGAGTTCTACTCCGAACTGAAGGAACCGAAGATCTTCCACGGCAAGGAGGCGGAGGAGGATGAGGCACAGGCATCGGAGGAGAACAAGAAGGCGAAGACGATGATGAAGTCCATGGCGTCCGCGTCGATGAAGACTGTCCCGAACAAGATGAACAAGAAGGCCAAGGCCAAGAATGTTTCTCGTGGATCTGCTGCTGCCAGTACCCGTGCATCTACATCCTCCGGCACCGGCGTCAAGAAGAACATCCCGGTCATGAAGACCGTGATGAAGAAGGTGAAATGAAGGCTGAGGCAAGAGGATGGCGCAAGGGGTTCTAGTAATTGGTTATTTTTCAAATAGGTGGCTACTAGATCTTCGCGAGTTGGGACTGGGGGCGAAACCAGTTTGGGGCGGGACGTGGACAATTACTACGTGAGCTGTCCTTATCGGGTTTGCGAAATTATTTTGAAGGAAAGTGAGTGAGTAGATGTATTGCTCTTTCATATTTAGAAATTTGTTTTCTTCTGAAGTAGGATCGTCTATCAGGATTTTTCTGAACGCATAGCCTGACTTCTTCCGCGTCCATATGAGTAAGTAACTAGGAGAATCTTCAACGATGTTGTGTATGGCAGAGGACTCGAGGAAGCTGCTCAAGATTCCTTTGAAGCATTCTCTTTTTTCTAGATTAGCCATCGCGTGGCACTGGATTAGGAGGCTAATAATTAGGCGTGAGGAGCACTATACCGCTAGGGAACTTCTGAATCAGAATAGTTCTCAGTACAGAAGAGACCTTTGCTCATCCATTTCGGGAGTTGATTCGACTGCGTCCACTTCTGCACCATCATACATTTAGGAGCTGGCTAGGCGTTTTGTTTTTTACATTTTACAACAACCACGACGAAGTATTGAAAAATGAATTTTTACAAATTTATGTTTTGAATTTGATGAAGGAATATTTATTAAAAGAATAATGAATATTTCAGGAAATGGTAGGTGGTAGAAAACTTATTTTTCGATTGATTTTAGGACCTTCTTGTAACTGTCATCATGGACCACAATCCCGTTGACAGTTTTGTTATTTTCTCTTACAACATGGAATTACTATTTTTTTATAAAGCCTAGTATGAACTGGCGAAGGTGTTAGTACTAGATAGTTTTTAATTCATGACTTATGTGTATGTTGTTTCTAATCGTCATGTTATGTGATCTATTTCATGTTTAGACCTTCGTAGGAGAGGGAGCACCGTTCCCAAATGGAAGGCGCGCCCCTCTCCAAAAAAGCACTCCTAGCAATTTGAGATCGTAGATTCGTGAGGTGGTTCGAGTACCTACTTTATCTCGCTAATATAGGTTGTTTAACTGCGGGCGCAGCGGGCTGCTGCTTCCACTACTCCGCAACAAGTCGGCTTACTGGACTCAGCAAACAGCACCTGAGCTGGTGGAATGAGGTCAGCCTGCACAACTATTATGGGGAAAGGCGTGGTTCTTTTCGATTCGGTGTCAGGGGGAGGAAGAGACCAGGGCCTCACACTCTATACATTATATGAGACAGATTTGGAGGCTGTAGCTTAGGACGAGGGGGGCCGAGGTAGACCTGAGTTGTTTAGTTCCGCTGCAACCGATCAGAATCAGCTGCTAGCTGTGACAAAGAGGGCACCCTTACACTACCCCAGTCATGTGAGCTTTTTTGGGCCAAGTGGTAAGTACAGAAGACGTTTTTAGAGGAGGACTTTTATGGTGTCAAGATCGTTAACCTGATCCCTCCAGGACGGATGAGGCACTATAGTATAGTGCACTTCTCTTTTGATAGATGCGCACTACAAAACAGAAAAACGCACTTAGACGAGTCGCTCGCTTCTTATGGTAAGCTGACGGGCGACCTGCGGCAGTCGTGCGTCGGGGATTCCTGTTTCTGAACGAGGAGGGGCAGTCAGTGTCATCAGGCTTGACAATCAGTGGCGCCTTTGCTCTGTCGACGTCGGTGAGATACACGCTGCAACACACTCCACAGCGCATCTCTTATTGTGGAACTAGAACGTCCTCGGTATCGGCTAAGTCGGACAGTCGTTGTGTTTGTAATGATATCGGCGCATTTGGAGAGTCGGTGTGAGTTCCTCGTTTCCAAATATGACAGCAAACTCGGACACCCCCGCTCCCATTTCTCCCCACTGCAAAGTTGCTCCAAGTTCTTTGGCAATGGAATCACTATAGAAGCTAGTACTAGCATAAAGAGTGCGCTCTTGGGAAAATTTCTAATCCTATTTATGGCAGCTATTGCATCTTTACAAAGTGATATAGTCAGCTTTTCATCAACTGAAATCTAAGAACTTGTAAGCATTCCCATACGCACAAACGTCGCTGCTTTTCTCCTCCAGGATTAAAGTCATACATTCTTTTAGTTACATCAAAATCATGGGAAAAGTGAAGGAAAAAGAGCGGCTCTTGCCCGCTGAGGGTGATTCCCCTCGAGCGCCCCGACATGCTCGTCGACGTCGCATTGAGCCATCGCCTGGTGGGGACAGTGATGGATCTTCATCTGCATCCTCAGACTCAGAGGACGGCGGTTCATCGAACTCCTCGTCCGGATCTGATACGGATGACGATGCAACGGATCATGACAGCGCTTCTCTAAGTGCAAGCCCCGGTAAACTAGAGAACGACTCTGATTCTGGTGACGACAACTTGCCTGGAGATCCAGGCGACGGGAGAGACAAGCAGGACCTCGATGCGGAGACCATCTCCGCGAGCTTGTACAACAAGAGCTCAGCAGTAGAAATCAAGTACTCTCTAACAGACAGAGGATGGCGCATGGCAACTCCGCTGGCCTTGGGTGGAACCGAAATGACTCTGGACCCGAAAGTAGTCAAGTTCAAGGCGCGGGAGCGTTTGGAGAGCTGTGTCAAGAAAGCGAAGAAGAAGTTCGTCCATCACAACTGTTCAGTAACTGACTTCATCTCCGAGGTAATGCCCAGACGGGTGCAGCAATGGCGGCAAAAATCGAAGAAGCTCGGCCCTGAGTTGTATGAGGCGCGACTGGCTGTCACCGGGCAGTGGTTTGTGGAGCTTCTTTCATTCGCTGATCACAAGTTTATCTTCGAGGACGGCAAGGACTATTTGTTCGACGGTGTAGATGCCGAGATCAAGATGAAGGACATGTTCTTCGTGATCACTGGCGAGAAGCCCAGACCCAATGGTAGACTGATGAAGCGAATCAGGGATATGGCTGAAGATAATCCCGGAGCAGCAATAGCTGCAGGCGCTGTCTCATTTGGTCACTTCGGGATGTTGCGATCCATAGCGAAATCAGTCGACGCTGCACTGCACAAATTGGTTCTGGATCCGGAGAACGTGGCAGAAGGTGCAGCTTTATTGATTTGAACATTGTTCACTCCTCTCAATTCAAGAACCAGAGAAGGTCCAAGTGGACTCTTCCAGTGGACCCCTTTTTGAAGCAAAAAAAGGGGTCCAAAATGCACCCTTTTGAAAAAAGGGACGCGGATGGTGACGCGGATGGTAAGTGACCCATAAGAGTCTGCTCAAATGATGATCGATTTATCTTGCGACTTTAGGTACCTTTTTTGGTACCTTTTTTGTATCACTTTTCTATCATTTCGGAAGAGGTCAATTCTTGTTAATCATAAACCTTTGAAGAGCTTCTACTTCTATGTGATCAACGAGATTCTTAATGTTGCCTGCAGGTTGGGGCTGGAAGTACGACGAGACGCGCAAAGTTGGAGAAGAACAGAAGCTGAAGCGTGGTCTAAAGCCGGGCGATGCTCTAGATCGTGCAAAAGTACACGCAGCGTTTTTCAAGTTGGTTGCCCGATACCGCCAGCGAAAGGAACTTGACGTGAACCATATCGGTAGCGATTCTCTGGCTCTATCCCTGGACGGCATGACCAAGAAGTGCGCTCTGACAATCGCGCGTGGCCGGTTTTTACTGGACGACGCTCTGCATTTCGGACCCGGCGCTGCATGTGGCAACGACTCTTCTGGTTCTGGTGAGGATACGATTACCGTCGGTGATGCAGCGGATGTGCAGCATGGGAGTAACACTAGTGTCTTGCCTCTGGGTGACAGCTCTGACGTCCAACTTGGTGGGGCACAAGAACGTCATCAGTCTCATCAATCTTTCGTAGGACTTCCGGCTGTGGCAGAGGACGTTGAGATGGATTTCTGCGAAGAAGGCAGCAGCATGAAGAAGATGAAAACCGAAAAGGGTAAAGCGACGCGTAAACAACATGGAGCAGGCACGCGTGTGCATGATATCGAGGTTCTTGCTGCACAGCAGCCAGACAAGGAGGTAGCGAAGGAATTCAGTGGAAGACCAGGCAGCTATGGAATCAAACACATCATCGAGCAGTCTTGGCGCTTAGCAGCTCCACCCGGGAGTAGTTCGGAGAACACAACAAAGGTCGGAAGTAGAAGAGACCTAGCTGCGGCAGCGTCGAGTACTATTGCTGGCGCAGCACTACAAGACGATCGCCAGCGTCATGGCCTGCTGGGTTTGGACCGCTTGTTCAGTGGTTACCTACCAATTGTGAAGACTCGGATGTACGGCTTCGAGGATATCAGGAAGTGCCTTGATGGTACAGCTGGGCTTGCTCTGAAAGCCGGGGAGCGTTTGCAATATGGAGCAGCCAGCTTGAGCGTCGCAGCATACCTACGATGGCTGTCCCGATCGGCATTCGGTCCCATCAAGATGTTATGGATCACGGAAGACGCCTGTGCAGAGCAGAGGAAGTTCCCAGCTTTTCTCCAGTACGGCGAATGTCAACTGCTACCGCTGTATGGTGAGTGGGAAGGGTCTCCTTTTCGAAACCTACACTCGGACGACGCTGCTGTGCTGTACAAAAAGTGCGAGCATATTCTGCTTGGTAGACCGGGCTCCACTGTTGCCAGCGGGAGCGGATCATTATGAAGACAACTTTATAGCTATATTCCTCATTTTGTACTTTAGCAATTCTATAGAATCTCTTATCATATCTAATTATATGTCTATGCTGGTAATAGATATTCGGTAGCGTGACTCAGTGCAAGCCATTCTGCACCAAGTAGGTGAGTGCTGAATAGTGTGCCAAGGGCAAGACGGAGACTGCTTGGCTTCTCTGTGGTGTAACGAGATTTGAGCTTAGTTTAGAAATAGAAACAGTAATGGATGAGCTCCCCCTTGCTTTCATTTCGGAACTCGAAAACTGCTGTCTCGAAGACAAAAGCAAAAGCAAAACCACGATCGAAAAAGCAAGCGAATCTGGAAGCTGTTGCTAAAGAGGAAGCAGCAGCTGCAGCCACGGAGCCGGCCATCGTGCGGCAGAAGCGTCGGAACCGAACGATGTATACTGGTAGAGCTGTGGAAGCGTGCGACTTCCCCGATGCACACTTGATAATGGATTACCCACACTCCGACGCCTCAGTGATGGTGCACTGTCATGCCAACTGCCAGCCAGTGCGCAACCTCAAGATCATCCTCGCTCTGCATCGCTCGTGCGGAGGTAGGACCATCCATAAGATGTGCAGCATGCGTGATATGATCATTCTTCTAGCAGTGCGAGCAGGAGTGTACCCCGATGCAAGTGGCAAGCTGCAGCGCCGTATCAGGCAGGAGGATTTGCGGACTTGGAGTCACTTTCTAGCGGTTTTAGCGCCATACAGGGACTGGATCTTGGAGGAGGGAAACTTTCGCAGAACAACTCAATGGGATGAAACAAGATTCGTCATCTTCCAAATTCGAATCTGCCTTTCGGGATACTTCAGAATCGCGGGCGCCCGGTTTTGCTGCAGTGGTTTTACTGCAGGGCACATGACGAAGAAATGGGGGGCCGAAGGAGTGGTGATAGCAATGATTCATCACTTTGAGAATCCTAAGAAGTGTCGCTTAAAGCAAGCGGCTTTTGATGAGGCAGACGCGTTTGGGCATGAAGATGGTGACCTCTACTACAATCCTTCAGCACGGGCGGAAGCTTTCGCTGACACCCGCAAGATGTTGACGAACGGTATGGACGAAGGGGACGAAACTCATTGGTCGGATGTTGATACGGATTTTGATTCGGAGAAAGAAGAGGCTGAAGACGTGAAGGAGCTCGGCGACCTAAAACCGGGATCCCAGACGGCTATCGACAAGAAGCAGCAGAAAACAGTTAGTGATCGGGTTAGAAAAGAGAACTACGGCAATGCACTAGAAAGAGAACCTTCTGCGGATGGGAAGGGTGGCCTACTTGTCGCGGACGACGTTGCTGATGGGGATGAGGTAGAGAACAGCGAGCTGGTAGCTTGTAACGTCGACGAGCGAGAGCAAGTAGAAGATGATGACGCACAAGCCGACACGGGCGCAGGTAAGTCTTCGTCTTCCACTTCTTCGAAGAAGAATACCAAGAAGAAAGGCGTACAGGACTCCGCGGTGGAGCACAGCAGCAGCAATCCTTTTGTTTCGATCGGTGTAAACGCAGCTCGACCGAAAAAATCGGCGAAGGATAAGAAAGGCAAAGAAGAAGACGCAATAGCAGCGAAGAAGGAGGCTAAGAGGAAAGAGAAGCTCCGCCGTGATGCAACTGCGCTTGACATGTACCGCCATCAGACGCAGGGCGACATGGATGACACCACTTGGAATCGAATTCGCCAGGCCTACTCGTTCACGGTGTCCTGGGTTAACAGAGCGCGCGTCTTCTCATTCCATCTAACGGCTCAGAGCGCCCTCTACATCCACAGCATCGCGCTGTCGTTGCGGAACATCTTAGATCCTGATGGATTTTATTTCAAGAGCGTCTCAGCGTCGGGCAAGCGATCAGCGGGAGAGCGACTAGTTCAGGTATTCATCTTGCAAAGATTGCAGATGCGTGCTCCGCTGATAACAATCCGAGAGTCGCTAGATCGTGTCTTCGGCAAATTGCCCCGCTTGTTCTACAATGCTCTTGTCCCGCAGCCGCACAGATTTGCACGTGCCGGCCCTGGTGAGACTGAAGATCTGAATCGCATCCAAATCAACGGGAACCTGGTTGAGGCAGCAGCTGGCGCATCAAAGCCTCGCCCTAACATGACTATCTTGGCAACGAAGATCATTCCGTTCCATCGATTGCATACCCGTCGCGCAGTGTTGCAAAGTTTGAGCACAGAGAAAGTCACGCACTTTGCCGACCCGCAGTACCTCTGTCCAGACGAAGCTGCTGCAACCGACATGATCCGCGTGCTGGTGGACATACACCAGGATCCAACGCATAAGTCGAAGCACAAGCATGGCTGGGTCTTGGAGTCAGAAGGCCGTCGGTATCTGCCGCAGCTGCTTCGAAGTCCATTGTTCCAGCGCAAGCACCAACCGCCGCAGCGTCGAAAAGTAGATCTGGTTGCGCCTGACTGTGCTGAAAATGACTTGGATGAGGATGGCCCTTTCTTCGACGAGGATGCTGCAGTAGACACCAAGCCACTAGGTCAATCTTCTTCTTCTTCATCGACATCGACTTCGCTCAAGCGGCGCAAGGGGGAGGATGTTGTTGTAGGGTCGGAGCCTACGCCGGTCACAAGCACAACTACATCGACGGCTGCGGCCAGTAAGAATTTGAAGTCTCCCGGATTTGGCGACCACACACCGTCGGGACTAGAGCTTCTCGCGCTCCAGCATGCAGACGAAAGCCGAGTGTCTCCGTACCTTCATCTGGTTTACGATCCTCTTGGAGGTGCGCAGGAGCTGCACTTCACATACAAACATAACATAGCGAAGCGCGCGTCGATTGCGAACTTTTTGGAGATTCACGGAGCGGAAAAGGAGAAACAGCTCTGGCGTTTTTACATGACGCTCGCTCGGCTGCGCGATCACCGACGGCGCTGGATCAGCATCAGAGTGTTCTTTCTTCGAGCTGCTCGCGAAAGAGAGAGTGAAGATCTCAACTCTTGCGGTTCTGCGGCAGCCGACTTTCTGAAGTATGGTAGCGCTAATCACCGAACTGCGGTCGTGCGAGAGCTCATCATGAAGATCCAGCATGACCTTCATCAGCATCGAGAGGTGCTTGCGTGGGGGGATGACCTTATCGAGAGAAGAGCCACTTTTCTCGTGAAGCGGAGTAAACCGCAGGTGCAAGCGCAAGCGCCGCATCAGCAACTTGGTGAGCCAGCCGAAGCTCCATCATCTTGCTCGTTCGGCGTAAAAGAAGATGCTGCAAGCAAAACCGAAAACTCCACCGAGGTTGAGGAGAAGGCTGTCGCCAGTGAATCAGCAGGAAAAGCGGCCGGCATTGGAGCGTCATCATCTACTTCGGCTCAGAGTTCCTCATCTTCATCTAGTACAGCGAAAACGAATGGAAAAAAGGCCATGGGGCCTCCGGCGGTGCCGCGGAAACTAATAACAGCTCTACTCCCTGTGGCTGATGAGAGGGAGCCTCTGCCAGGAGTGATTGACTGGAATGAGTGTGCTTGCGAGTCTATTAGCAAGGGGGAGACGCCACTTGAGTCGCTATCTTTACAGGAGCTGCGTTCGCAAATGTTCGACTTGGATTCCGTTCGCTACAGTACGCAGGCGTTGCTCGCGCCAATACCGCAGACATATGCCTTGGAGTGCAAAGGCCGTGACATGACGTATGCTGCGAGGAGTGGAACTGGACAGGCGCAGAACTTTTCTGGTTTGCTTGCTGCGATTCCTCGAGAGTCACTCACTGAAGCCTTGCCGGAGAATCGGCTTGCGATTGCCGAACTCGATGAGCTTTTCAAGCAAGAGTTCGGCCAAAGCATTTACGAGTACTTTGGTCCTGGGAGCGCCCGCCTGGAGCAAGTGCTATCGATACAGCGAGAGCATCATGGTCTCAACGAGGAACAGATGAAGATGTTCCTAGACTTTAGCTTCGCTTGGGAAAAACAGCCAGAAGCTGCGTATGCGGAACGGGTTGCGCATACAGTCGGCGAGAGGTTGCTTCCGCCTGACGAGCAGCATAAGGAGCACCAGGATAGATGTGAAACACTAGCATACATGCGAAAAAACGCGGAGGCCCGTGGGTATTGGGTAATGGTCCAGGCAAGCGATCCTGCTCGATCGACCTTCACCGTCCAAGATGTGGATCCAGCGACTTGCACTGTGGTTCTGTCGCCCGTACACAAGTACACTCCGCCGAATGTAACTGCTAGTACCGTGAAGAAGCTTAACTTCGAGGACAAAGGTTCATCTACTGCAGCAGCTTGTGCTCCGGAACTCGTTCGAGTTGGGAAACCTTTCACGCGTGCGCGGAAGTGTTCGAAAAGGCAGGACCCAGCAGTGGAGACGATATCCCATGCAGATGACAAGTTCGTATGGCCATCCGTCCACCTTCACCGAGACCGATTTATCCGACCGAGAGACCGTTACTGGCGTCCTGCTAGTGGTATCGCTGCGTGCAACCCTGAGCAAGATACGATCGTGGTCCACATGTCCAATGCTTACGTTCCGTTTGACAGAGTCGCTCTGGGCGATATGTATTGCGAAAACGACGAGATGGAGACTTGCTTGCGAATGATCGGGGCAGAGATGCTGCCATTGGAATTTGCTGCGCTCGAGTACTCTGATTGCTTCGCCGATGCGAGCAAAAGAGTACTGGACTCCATCTTCTCGATAGTAGTGAAGCAAAACGCGACGGATTTCGCGTCTCTGTTGAAATACTACTACAATAAGGGTAGAGTCATGGCAGCAGGCAATATCCAAGAGGCAAAAATTGATAATGCAGCCGGGGCTGGTGCTGGATCATCTATAGGTAAATCAGGCAAAGGTGGTAAGGGACGCAAAGGCAAATCAGGAGTGGCAGAGCAAGCGCAAGGCGGCAAGGGTGAGACGGAAGATGAGACCGTTGCGGCGCTGCCCAAGCAGCTTCTAAAAAAGGCTTTCCCAGCTGCGAAGAAGAAGTCAGGAATAGTCGCGTTCTCACAACAGCAGAACGACGTGAGCACCAAACCCCGCAGCAAATCAGCAACGCGCGCAGCAACAGCCAATGGCAAAGGCGGAAGCGGGTCGTCTAGTACAACTACCACTTCGTCTGCTGCTCAGCGTAGTGCATCTGCTGCGCCCGTGCCTACTGCTGGTCGCCTGTCCACAATCAACGAAGAGCAAGATGCTGCTGCGGATGGCCTCAGTTCCAACTCCAAGCTCAACATCGAGTCACCTCTTCCCAAAAGGACAAATAAGTTAGCAGTTGATCCAGATGCAGTAGCAGCTCCCAGCTCCGCTCCACAAGAAAACGCAGACACGAACAGCTGGTCTAGATCTAGAAGCCGCAACGCGAAGCCAGTATCATTTCGAAGCGGCGGCAGCCGCAGTAGAAGTGGATCTGCCTCACCGACAAAGAGCGGCAAAAATGCAGCACGTGGCGCAACATCGCGGATTGCAGCAGCTTACGAAGAAGAACTGCCGGAAGTCGTTGCGCGGAAATATAATAGAAAAGCGAAGGAAGAACTAGAAAAGATGCGAGATCATGAGGAGGCTCAAAGACGCAGGCGTACCCATCTAGCTGAAGGGATGCGTCTTGATTCAGGAGAAGCAGCTGCACCTGCAGACGAGAAGGAAGACGTCTCCGCCCTCGATATCGCGAGCAAGTTGCCGAGCGGGATTTTCGGTGAGGCAGTTTCTCGCCACCAAGAGATTCTTGCTGCAGAAAGGCGGGAGGAAGAGGCTCAGAAGAGAGCCAAGAAACGAGAAAAGGAGATTGCTGCCTGTAGTACACTTTGCGACGGCGACGACAGTAAACTACTGCGGCTGCATGAAACTGGAGACTTGCTTGATGATGACGCTGGCAGTGACGCTTTCAGTGGAAACCAGAGTGCGAAAAGAAAGAAGCCTGCTCCTTCTAGTACAGTACGGGAGACGCAAGTGGAAGATCGTGGTGGAGAATCAAAAAAAGACCAAGCATCGCTTCAGAAAAATGCTGCCTCTTCGTCTTCAACTTCCGATAAGCATGAAGGCGCAGACCCACACTCTTCGGATAAGATGAAGGGTCTACTAGATCTTTTCTTCCTTGGTTCTGGCGATGACGTTCCTGCAGCATCGCTCGGGCAGATTCAGGAAGTTGCAGATCCTAAGTGGAGTCATCTTTTCTCGAATGATGACAACGTTTCCAACGTCGAGCAGGACCCGTTGAACACGCCCAGCTGGTTTGCCTTTGAGGAAGAGGGTGATAGCATCATGGATTTCCCGGATCAAGAAGACGACTTGCTAGCGAGTGACGAGGACGATTGGGGCAGGAAAGCAAAACCCTCGTTGAAGAAGAATAAGATGAAGAAAATGGAAGTGGCCACAAGCAAGAGCAAGAGGCAGCTCGGTGTCGCTACAGGCACGATCGGGAACAAACGCAGCGAACCCAGCGGAGCAGGATTGACGTCCGGACCTACGGCTACCTCTGGCCCAGCTGCAAAAAAATCCAAGACCACAACTGCTTTGCTGGGTGAGTATCTAACTTCTATAGCAGACGACGAGCAGGCCGATGCAGATGAGGCCCCTGTTGAGCTAGATACTGAAAATGCAGCGTGCCGCGACTTGATGACGTTTGCTGGAGGGCCTGGAGTGGTATTTTTTCCTTATGTATAATTGGTTTTGTTTTCACGATTGTGATCGCGTAGATGATGTGCTGACATATTGGCACTCAGTAGGCTTCTGGTTCTGCTTCATTCGGAGGAGCATTCCCGCAGCCGAGAATGGGGAAAAGCATTCTCGGCACGGGTGACGTGCCCGTCTATGCTTACTCAGACTCGGTTTGCAGTCGTCTGCTTGTTCTGAATGCGCCGCGAATAGTTCTAGGTTTGGGATTGGGCTTCATTATATTTCTGTCCATAGCAAAGAGTCCACTCCTCTTCCCCCTACGGATAGGCGTGCTCGTGGTAGAGATTATTGACAACTTTCCCTCGTGACTCAATCTTCATGGTTCGGGATTTATTTGATCGTGACAGACTCCAGGTCCATTCTCTTCTACCTATCACACAAAGCAAGGGAGAGCCCTTGTAGAGTCTGTCTTGGTCAGCAGCTACAGGTGGAAAGCAATGAGGCCGGATCTTGATATTAGTGCTGTGCACTCCTTCGCTGACTATGGATATAGGGCCTAGCCCTACTAGTGTTAGAAGCTATTGTCTACGACAGTTATGCACTTGATAAAACAGTACTCAACTTTCCCCCTATAAGTACGTCGCACAACTGCACACACAGGACTCCGAGGCAGCCGAACCGGACGACGCTCTCCGAGCTTTGTGGAGCTCAACGACGATTGCAAACGGTGTTGAGAGCTGGAAATTTCCGAGACCACGGGGGAGCCGCTTCGCGATGGTTTATCCTATGGGCGATCTGAAGGAGAAAGTCGACGTGTTCAATCGAGAGCACAAAAACGATGGTGAAGACCATGGTCTTTCGCTGCATCCAGGCGCGAAGCGACCGGTGGGCGCTTCGGCACCAGCCGAGGAAGCCGGACCAGACCGCACGGAGGTCGTGGCTGAAGTGCTGAAGAAAGTGCCGCCGAGCGTCTTCAACTATCATTATGGCTTAGTAGTAGAGATGATCATCTTCGCGTAGTTCGAGTTCGACTTCTTCACGAGTGCCACTACTCTGCAAAAGGGCAACATCGTCAGGCCAAGCTGCGTCCGAAGTGAATTCATATAACAAATTATTGTCTCCTGATCATTATCATGCGTCAGACTTGCTTTCCCAGTCCAGCCTCTAATAGCAACAGCTGACGAGATTTCTTGCTATGGCCTACTGCTTGCAGCTCGATAGCGCCTTTGAGCTGCTGATGCAACGCGGATGCCAGGGGATATTTCGAAAGGATCCCAATAAGGCTGGTCAGCCACTCAACGACTTGAGGACTTTTGCAGGTTCGCTGTATCATCTGCTAATCGAGAAAGTCAAAGAAGCAGCTGCTGTGCCTACAGCAGCGGAGGCGCGGAAGCAGCGGCTTGACAAGCTTGTCACGCGGCGTTGTGCGTTGATGCGGCAAGTCAAGGCGCGTGCAGCGAGGCAGAAGCAAGGTAGTAATCCAGTGAGAGACGTCAGCAGCTTTCAAAAACACAGAAACGACGCGGCCGCACGAGCTGCAAAACACCGACAAGGGGCTCTGCCGGCCCGTGCGCTCACATTCGAAGATGAGGAGGACATCATCGCGGCAGCGAACATGGACGAGGTAATTGCAAACCAACTCCTGGCGGCTAATGGCATAAAAGGAGATGGCGTTCTATGCGACGCACAAGGCCACGAGTATGAGGCCAATCCGAAGATCAACGAACGCATGCTGCAAGACGCCGTTCGATTTCTCCAGAGCAAGGAAGCGAAGGAGCAGTCCTTCCTCCTGACGTACTCTTTTTGGCGAAAGGCGCGGTGGATGCACCTGGAAAACATGTACAAGTTCGTTGTGTACGCGGTGAAATGCAGCTCGTGCAAGAAGAGGATCGGAGAGGTGAGGAAGAAATTCTTCCGAGGACCACTGTCACCACCAGCCCTCATCATGAAGACGTGGAAACGAAACAGCGACACAGGGATCTACGAAGACATCGTTGCGTCACGAAACAATGGCCCGGCATGCCATCTGTTTTGCCCCGAAGTTGGACAGAATGTTGCTGAGCTGTCGCACAGCTTCGTTTATAATTCACCTTGGTGTTTCTGCGGTTTTTGGCATAATAATTATGATGAACAAAGGTTAGGCTTTCTTGTTTCAGATGGTTTTGCAAGAAAAGCAAAACTAACGTTGGGAAAGGCTAACGCAGACAACCCACTGCTTCTAACCCAGCCAGTGTTTTGTCGATGAAACGTGTACAGAAATACTAGAGGAGGAAGCCTGGTGGAAGTGTGCATTTAATTTCGCAGAAATCTGGTGCAGACACACTGGATCGATGTGCAGCTGCAAGATACCTCACCTCTATCCCGTATCGCATCGCTGGAGAGGAACCCAGCGAATCGCGAAGCAGGAAGCCCAGTATGATCTTCTTTTGTGTATTTGAATCGCCTGCAGGTTGTTGTAGCTGGAAAGATTTGCTTCTTGCTTCCTCTGCTACAATGAAGGACATGACTTGGCAGTCAGTAGCTTCGTTGTTCAAAGAGGACCATCTTCATCGAGCGTGAGTCTTTCTACAAAAAAAAACTCTTCCCGCCTGCAGGTTGTAGTCCGGCCTGCTCCTTCTGTGGGATTCGATTTGACGCGGTGACTCGACTTTCAAGAAGCTCTGCCTTTGGATTTGGTGCGAGTGTTTTCTACGATGCAGTTGGCATTGGAAAGAAGTTGCCCCAGACTTATCTTACTAGATGAAGATATGCCTTTGATGCATAGGGATTGAGTAAGTTCTATCATGTTCATTCTTTCAATAAAATCTACGAGGACATTGATTCATGCAGTGGATATCTGGAGTTAGCACCAGCAACCCGCCCAGAGCTGTGCTTGGAGTTGGCGAACATTCATAAGCGTAAGTATCGACTTTCTAACTACTTTGAAACTAGTGTTGCGGTAATAAATTGCAAAAGTAATCTGGCATAATTATCCACGTGCATGATGTCCATCCACCCTGCAGAACTTTCTGTACCCTGATTAGTATTACTTAGATGAATCATGGATCACACACATGGTCAGAATTACTCTACAGCATATCAATGCCCATTCCTTTTGCACAGACCTAGGATAGAGATAGTTACTGTGCACTTTGTCCTATGTATAGATGGTCTCGCCAATAGAAGACAAATTTGAAACGCCTCACACTATGCATTACTAACACCTCCAAAAATGTCATACTATTTATTACATCTACAGCTGACTCTTCTGTAGTCTGAAAAAAAGCAAGGCGATCCCTGAGCTCGTTTTTCATCATCCCATAAAGAGTCTGGAACTTCTTCCGGAGGTCTACATGCGAACCAACATACAAACAACAAGCATGGCTAAGCGTAATCGTGTGTCTTTGATATAAGTAACTACTTCTGGCTAAGTTGATTATCATGCAACCCCGAGCAGAATCTTAATTGCATCTTCATGATCATAAAAATGACCTCCACGAACATCATGGGCCTGCTCTTGCTTTTTGAGATGAGAATAATTGAATTACAATACGGCACAGCCAGACGCCCCAGTGAGTTGCACTCTCTTCTAGCTTGTCCCCAACTTAGGTTGTGCTCGTCATGTTAAACCTTTCAGACATTTCAATGCCCCAGGAGTATTGCAAACGCAACGCTATTAATAAAGCCTCAGGTTAAGAATTATCAATATCGTAAGAGAGACTGAAGCTACATTGTCTTACAGATTAGAACTACTGAGACGAAGGGCAGCTGAGCTAGATTGTTAGGCTTAGACTAGGATCTACCCTTGTGGTAGTAGGAGCAAGAAAAGTCCTACGCCAGTCGCTTAAGTTAATCACTTGAGGCCCTTTCTAGGAGCAGGAGAAGGGAGTCTGCTCAAGGTACCCGTATGATAAACGCTTGCAGTTTTCTGCTGGATGTTGCGTTATCTGTGGCGGAAGTGTTATCTGTGCTAGGAGTGGAATAGCTTTGAAGGACGAGCTCAGTTTTTCTTTATCAAGAGTGAGAGAGCGAATGATGAGCAGCAGCAGCAAGCTGTAGGAGCAAGGTCTTAGGTGCAGTCTATGCTCCAGTTTCTCTGTAACCGCAGGCGTTGTTGGTCTGGCCCTTATCGTGAATTGAGAGAAAGAGGGAAAGCATATTAATACTTTCCAGAATAGAAAGAGAGATGGTCAGCGCCTATCATAGGAGCTACTTTCTTCAAATTCGATGAGAGATCAGATCCTGACGAGTGCGCTTGAGTTGATCTTTGCTAGCTACCCGAGTCGACGAGTGACATAGACGAGCAGAATATGAGAAAAAGAGCTCAAAAGAAGCGCCAGCGTGGTCTGTCGTTGTCCTCCTCCATCCCGTCTACGCCGAAATCTTCTACTTGTGTGAGAGACTTATCACATTTGCGCCGAACAGGTTCAGAAATGTCCTTCTTGTTGATGAAAGTGGAAACTTAGTAGCTATATCCTATCACCTATGCACTATGGGTCTCTTCTGATCTCAATAAAAAATCTGACGCATGGATGCTCGTCGTCTTGAGCATCAAATGAGTTCTAATTTGTGTTTTATGACTGATGAAGGGCTCGTGGGTTAAGAAATCTGCTACAAGAATTGAAATGTATGCTCGTCAAGTTCTTTTTCTATCTTTGTGCAGGAGGTCAGCTGGTGGAAGAGATCACCATCGAACGATGAACGTAACAAAAGCAATTTTGAAAATGCAGTGGTCTCGTCTCTCATTTCATCCCTTTTTCTCTTCAAGTCGAAGAAGCTGCCGCTCGAGTTGATTCCCACTCGTTCACGACCTGCTGATCTCTCTCGAGGCATCGAGCTCGAGCTACTAAAAACCGATGCCATTTGACGTGTGTCAGAAACTCTCACTCACTTTTATTAAACTCACTGTTGCCAATGTGTGCATTCCTGTTGACTCGTAGAAGCTCATATGAGCAGTCTGCTACCTCGAGGACTAGAAAGCGATAGACTTTACTAGTGTTCATCCTTGCAACATGCAGCACGCTTTCAAAGATCTGGGAGAGTGATAGATCTTTGAGCTTATCAAAAAGAGAAGTTGGTAGTTCTGATCAGTGGCAGGAGTCATGAACTGATCATAGAGGCAAATTTGTAGTGCTGAATGAGTTCAAAAAGATCCATTCAAATGAGCAAAAACCTGGCTGGTCTGCTCCTGTTTTAAGAGCTAAAAAAAGACACTAGTTTGATTTTTTAAGTTGAATCACGACTAGTCTACACGCTATTCTAAGGGGACGCGGATGGTCGAGAAGGGTGGCGAGTGGTCACCTACATTACGAATACAAAAAAAAATGAAGATATCGAGCACAATCTATGGCACTTCATACAAGGCGAAGGAAAGCTCTTGCGGTGGATCTTTTCACCTTTCTGCCGATCGGAAAAATGGGAAACGACGTCCGAAGCCGCCCTTCACGCTGACCTTCGTAGCTCTTGGTGTAGCATTTTAAGGCTCGAAAGGTTCGTGGTCACATCCAAAATCTTCGACATCTGTCGAGCTGAAGCTTCCATTGTTGATTGAAACAAAATACTTAACTGTTTGTCAGTGAAACTGATGCTTAAACTGATGCTCTAAGCCTTAGCATCGCATACTGTATATAGCAGCGGAGTCGGACTTAGAGAAGCCTTGTCCAGTTCTGTTGGGAAGACGGCAACTCGACATGAAGTGACGACACATGATGTTTCCAGCAAAGACGAAGACTCCAAGGACACTATTTGGTTCGAAAATGACAGTTTGAAACGTCTGGGCTTACGCGTGAAATGGTCTCCGGTCCGAGTTTACTTTCATGGGCAATGGCATGTCGTTCATGCATATACGAAAGTTCCTGTGCTTATAAGACCAGACAAAAGCGCCAGGGCTTTGAATTTTACGCTTGTGGATGAACAGCAGACGTATTGGTATGGTAGGTCTACAACGTCTGAAAACAAGAAAGTAGTTTTGCAACTCAGTATCAAAGAACAAAAGCAAGGCGGGGATAGAGATGAAATTACAGTATTCGAGCAGCACTTTTTTGGTGGGGACTTGCTTGGAACAGCGTATAGAAACGCATCAGAGTTTCTAGACGACTCACATCCAGAACCGCAGACGTCGTTTCCGGTCTTCTTTGCCTCGGATGAAGGAAAGAGGCATCCAGAGCAAAGCCAAGTGAGTCTACCAGGTGAGCAGAGACCGGGACTAGCATCTTCATCAAGCTTAGAAGAAACTCAAACTGCAGCACCAGAACCTTGGAACTATTTCCTCATCGCCGGTTGTCAATTAGCGGAGGTTCATACTGGTACCAACACGCTGTTTCCTCAGCCTTCGCACCTGGGTTACGAGTCTTCGCCGTTGGTATGGCATCGAAACGGGTCGACCGCAGTGCTTTCTCATTTGTCGCATTTCAAGCATGGGGTGATGAGCCGAGGTTTGAACAAGGATACTCACGACGGTAATGATCCAGAACACGAGCGTCAATTAAGACTTGGGTTATCGGGAGAACTCGAACGCATTTCAAAGGATACGAGATATGCAGCGGTGCTATACCACAGCTGGACGAGGAGAGAAGATGAGGATGACGCGAATAAAGCAGGAGAAGGTAGCGGAGGTGTAGTTGATGTACCTCGACACCATAGACACAACAGTCAAGTCGGTGTCCGACAAACGATGTATCGTTGGGGAAACTTCGTGCATGACTTTGTACGTGCAGAGAAGAACGGAGGCAAGAAAAAGCATCTCCCTGACGACTCAGATCCTGTACTGGCGAAACTAGGGTTTTTCACTGATAATGGCGCTCAATTCTATGGTGATTCCTACAACGCGGGTGCCCCTCGAGGACAAGGGAGAGAGCTGAATTTGACCTGTTGTACAAGTGATAAGATATACCCGGTCTTGCGAAAAGGAGGAACAAAGCCTAGTGCTAGTCCTGGGGTTCCCTCCCTTCACTACCTTCAGTTAGACGACTGGTGGTATAGAGGTGTGTACCCGTCACCGCAAGATTGGGGCATTAAATGCGTTGAAGACTGGACGTTTCCCACGAGTGTGGGTGCTGATCGCAATTTCTCGGACATCGCCAGGCAATTCCCGGATCTGAGTCTGATGCTGTATGGACCGTTTTTCTGTCCTAACAGCACGCTTTTGAATTATAGTCATACTTCTACTTCACATTCATCAGAGCAGACACAGACAACAGCCACAGCATCGTGGGTTTCCTCAGGCACAATGCCTGTTTTAACTCCACGTGGAACGGATGGGAGCTCTGAAAAGATCTATGACGAGCTATTTCGACGAGCGGCTTTTGCTTTTGGAGATGATCCTGCTACTTTAGAACAAGTATCTTCAGAGACTACGGCTACTAGAACACAACTTTTCACGAATTTTGAGATTGACTTCATGAACGAAATTTTTCTGCGGTCTGCTGATTTCCGTTCGACGTTGGATTTGTACGAATCATGGCTGTGGGGGTTGGATAAAGCCGCACGAAAAGCGAACTTGTATGTTCAGTACTGCATGATGTTGCCATCTGACGTTTTCCTGGCGATTGCGATGGTTAAGGCTACAACTACTGCGAAGCGGGGTTTATTTGCCCGCTTGTTTATCATGGGTTTCACTAGAACTCGTCTTCTAACATCGACCGCACGACCAACGGTCGCGCCAGTGACGACTACGCTGCAGTGCATACGTGGGACGTTTTTGCTAGCAGTTTGCTGTTCGACTCTTTGCGGTCGATGAGGCCATCGAAGGATAACTTTTGGTCGAGCCCAGTGTATCCTTCAGATGCCAACTTCAACGTCTTGAACACAGGTTATGGTGGGGTGAACAGTAGTTGCTTATAGTTGGTAGTTGCCTTCTTGGTAGATTCTTGCATTTGCATTACATGCAATGGACGAAACGAGATAGTATGAGATGAACACCACGAAGACATCTGTTCGCGGGCGTGTAAGAAAGAATAAGAAGTGTCACTAGACACCTCGAAACAAACGGCGGTGATCCAAGCATGAACCTACTCGTGCATAGTCTGGTCGCGACGTATTCCTTGGGCCCGGTGGGTGTGAGTGATCTGGTTCTGAACGGTACGGTCTTGTCACGGATTGCGATGAGCAATGGCACGCTGTTGCGACCGCAGAGACCTCTGACGGTCGCAGATAAGATAAGGCTCTAGGACTGCGAGGAAATTTGTGGATGAAAAGATCTACAAGTTTAAAAGCCATACGGATATTGGCGTCCACCTACCACCAAGGACGAGTCCTTTAATTATTCATAGAGGTGGTCGGTCTGTATGAAATGTGTCATTACTCACACGAAGTTGGAAGATTAATTGAGTATTCCTCTTGAATAGTCGTGGTTCTAAACTCCGTCTGGCAAGAGGGATACCACTCGACCGGTCGAGTAGCGAGTACTAGGATCGACAATGAAAGCTTCGCTGTGTTTTTCGGGAACTACACTAGAACTAAAGACCTTCAAGGGGGTGAAAAAAGTGCTTTTTGGAATGCGGAAGTCGTAATGGCGCAAGTTGTCGACGACGGACTGGGTGGAGGTTCTCAGGATGAGGATACTACTTCTGCTTCTAGAAGTACAGTGACGGCCCGAAATAACGGCGTCCTACTTGTCCGTCGTATTGCAACGATGTCGGACGGAACTGAGGTACCATGGGAAAGCGATCCTGCTATGTTGGCTGAGGCCTCTGGACGAGTAGATCATAAGCTAGTAGGGGAGCAGAAAATAGGCACCAGCAAACAGGCTGTGCGACTGCGTGTAAAACCAGAAGACCGATCCTTCGTCAAAGCGCGGCTGTTACTTGAACGACCAGGCTCTCTTGGAGGAAAGGATACCTTCAAGGTTTTTAGGCCGTCTTCTTCTAGTCTGAAGACACATACTAGTACTGTGTCATCTTCCATATCAACTACAACAAGTACATCTCGTTCTATCAGAAATACAACCCCCGACGTCACGCTCACGTCGTCTTCTTCGCCACATCAAAGTAACAACAAGTTGTTTGTTTCCTATGAGTTGTTTTGGATGTTTCACTTACCACCTCCCTCGAGAAGAACTTCAGTGGAAAATAAGAGCAACAGCACGGGCCCCGAGACAGACCAGCTTGTCTTCCTTGGTGAGTGGATGAAGTACGTACCTCGTTCCGCACAACGATTTGTTGAGATTAGAAGGAGTTCTTCTTCCACGACTTTTTCCAGAAGTACAACTAGGGATGTCGAGGAAAGCGGAAGAAGTGCATCTTCAACATCAACAACTTTCGTCGCACGCTTTGCACCAAGAGAATTGACCTCCTTTTCTTGGGTCCGGCTCAGCAGCAATGACAAGACGGCCTTTCGCATGCTGGAGCTGCAGAACAATCACGATGAGGCGAGGCAAATGAAAGTGACCATTGCGATTTCGGAAGACGCAACAACGGAGGTGGAAATGGAGGGTGACGAAATTGTGGATGTAGAGTTACTTTCAACGTGGGGGTACGATGGCGATGCAGGTGCTCAGGGATCAACTATTCTTGAAGGTGATGATGCAGCAATTTTCGAGTAGCAATGGGCGGTGGATGATAATTGAAGGTGTTTCCGCCCGTTATTTGGATTGTCGCTTTCTATCGCTTTCTCTTGGATTACACTGTAACCATACCCATCTGTGCTCCCTATCTCTGATTTTGCAACTCGATTGGAACGATCGCCAAATCTCGACACACAAAAATTGTGACTCAGATACCTCGGAGAACAAGCACTCAAATTTTCTTTGATGTTGAGCTATACCGTGATTGCAACCCACGAGACACCAGTAGAGCTACTTGAGACACCATGATGATGATGATGATGATGCGCCTATCGAGAGAATGACGTCGAATGCTCGTTGAAATCGAGAGAATGGAACCGGCACATGATTTTTAACGCTGAGTTCGCAAATGTAGTACTAAGATGTATGATGATCGTCTCCCCAAATGCATACTATCGGAGCCACTGCGCTCCAGCGGTTTCGTTGCTAATTTCAAAAATGGCACGCTATATATCTCGACGCGGTCATCAGTTTTTACAACTATCTTGGCAATCAATTCAAAATCGGGGCATCAAGTAAGAATGAAAATCCGAAACACCTATATAAATATGTTCCAGGGCGCGGGGCGACGGCTCCCCCCCTAGCGGGGGGAGGCCGGGCGCCCTGGGCCCCTTTTTGAGGCGTCTGCCGGGGGGAAGGCCTCAAAAAGGGGCCCAGCGGCCTCCCCCCTCCGCTCCCTGCCAGCTGCCTGGCTGTTCCCTAGGGGCCTCCGATGGTGGTGGGAGGCTTGAAAAGGGGCCCAAGGGACCGCCTGCGCCCCCGTCCAGGTGCCTGCTTGTGCCCTAAGTGCATCCCTTAGGCTTCGCCGCCGCAGCCGTGCCGCCTGTACCTTCCGGGCCCTTGGTCATCGGCTTGCTTGCTCTTGCGACCGTGGCCGCCTCCGGCGGCCTTTTACCCTGGAGGCCTCCCGCCTGCGAGGGTCAGCAGAGGCCAGGAGGTCCCGGGGGAACACGCTGAGAGGCCCAAGGGGAGGCCCGCGCCAAGTTTTGACGCCTTCCACCACTAGAATCCGCGAAAAATCCGCGCGGAAAAGCGCGCGCGCGCGCCACCGCAGACCAGACCACAGGGGGGGGAGGGGGGGGGCCGTCCGGCCCTGGGTCATATGTGTGATAAGTTGCCTCGCATCTTCAACTCAAAAACAAAAAAATCGCTGTAGGAAAACAACGTTTTCAACAACGGGGTGAACATAATTTTTCAACAATGCATTTTTTCAGTGAACCTAGAACTCAATAAATGGTGGTTTCTTCCAACGTCTAGTTACACAGCGCTCTTATTTCGCTGTCAATATTCATAAGTAGCTGTTTATGTTGTATCGGAAGATGGAAAATACTATCAAGTTCGTAATATATGTGTAGAATCAATCCATGATGATTGCTTTCTCTTTATAGCAGCAAGAGGTATGTGTTGATCTTCGTTTGAAGAAACCTGCTAGCTGTTGACTTTCTTCGTGTCTATTGTGCCGTGCGCATAATCACCGCACTTGTTTTTCATTTACATTTCGTCTACTTCGTGTTACTGCAGAGTCGTACAGAGAGTATTATATTGTAGTTGGTACTATCATGATGACGACATCGAGAACTAGCTATCAATCGGCTTATAACGACAGGCTTTAAATCATCATCAAAATTGGCGGCTTTCGGTAATCGAGTCCCTGGCTCGAGTCATGGCGGTTCGAGATATATTAGACGATGACGCACGTGGCGTCGTGGTCTTCCTTCCTTCCGAGTCTGCAGATGGCTTCACCTTCGTGCACAAACGGGGAAGCGTAGCACGCGGCTCGGAGGACGAAGACACAACTAAAGCGGGCCCGTCTTCGGGGGAGGACATTGCCGCAGCACGGGACCAACAGGAGGAAGATGATGATGGGCAGGCTGTTGACGTGCTACCGTCCGCCGGATTCAATGGAGAGGGCATTTGTTCCGTTACCGTACGGCAGCAGCAGGATTTTCGCAGCAGATTGCGCAATCTCTTCGGCAGAGCTGAAGCAGGGCACTACGAGGTAGTCAAGTTTTATATGAAAAGGCGCCTCGCGGCAGTAGAGTTTACGGATCATTCAGTGAGCCCTTTATAATAGTACTTAGAGGAACCCATAGAAAAGGAACGACACTAAATATTTTTTATCACATGATCGATTGATTCATGTGTCACACCCGATCGCGATCAGCATGTTCATTTCGAATCTGGTTTCCATTCTCATGTGGTCGTCGACACAAAAAATATATGGCTTTGTACTCTGTGGTAAGTAGGGGGTTTCACCCGGTTACAAAGACTTGTCTTCACAGTATCTATCAAATTATGTTTAATTTTCGTTGACTTCATCTACAAATTGCTTATGCTTTGATCGGTCTCTTATCAATATATCTTTGTTGGACTGACGCGCGGTCCTGCGCAGTATTCTCTTGCACAAACCGCAACAAAGGTGACGGCAAACGATTCCGAGGAAGGACATGCAGCCTCTTTTCCGGCGGAGGCTCAGAGGGCAGTGTTGGCATTTTTGCCGGATGCTGCCGATGACGAAGGCGCGCTATGCGATCTTCTGGAACGCTACGCAAAGAGCGTCGAGGAATTCCTACTCTTGCGCGCAGCAGCAACACATCGCGAGCATCTGCACAACAGCAGTGATTATAGTGGAAAGAGTAAGAAAACAGTTGCAGACGAGACACTTTGCGAGTTGTACGATCGAGGAATGCAGAAGTTCTTCCTTGGTCTTTACGTAACGACGAGGCAAGAGGATCTGGATGGGAGCGACCCGCGGACTCTGATGCTGCAAGCCCTCGCCCGGAATTGCAGGCTGTTTCACCTCTGGTTATTTCTTCGTGATAGTCCTGCAGACGCCTTTTACTTTGACCTTTTGCAATGGGAAGCTGATGAAGCCGAGGACGAAGCCTCTCGGTTTTCGCATTTGGCGCTTGCTGATTCCGTATCCAAAAACCCAACGCTGCAGCTGCTCGCGCGCGCTAGAGGCTGGCGCGGGAGATTCACTGATGGTGCGGCTGCAACTACCACTACTAATACTTATGGACGGGGCGAAAAGCGAAAAGAGGATATAGACTGCCCAAAGACGAGCCTGAAGCTGCGTCCTGCCGACGTCACTATGGGCGCCTGTGTGGTCTACTTCGCTACTAACTTTAACCTTCGTGTGACGACAGAGTGGGTGGAGAGCCACTGCCACAGTTTCAACCTTGCAAATACTACGACTAGCGGTCCCCAGCTTCACAATAGTGAAGACAAGAGGTCGCGCTTCGAGTATGGTGCTTTCGTGGGCTTCTGGCGTGGAGTAGCGCAAAACGCTTCAGGCAGAGAGGAGGCTGTGTACCAGCTCGGGAGCATGTTACTAGACAAAATTCCGTTATTTTTACGGCCCTTGAAACTCCTTTTTTTCTAGGAACTTGAAACTCCTCACAAATAGTAAGTTTGTTGTATAACCCTCTGTTTTTGGTGAGGAAAACCATTTGGTCAACAGGGATTCTAAAAAATGTAAATGATTTCTTTTCATTCATTTCGAGCTAGTAAGCGTATCCCGCTTCTAGGAAGAGTGATAGTTTATGTTTCTGGTATGGAAACAAGCTCCAATATTCGACCCGGATGGAGATTCTACGTCAAAGAAGAATAGTGAGGAAATTGCACTTGTCACAAAGTTAGTGTTGAAGGAGTATCTTCGTGAGGAGCTGTGCCCTTCAGATCCGGCAAGGACAGAGACGACGGCAAAAAAACGCCCTGCAAGAATCGACCACGCAGCATTTGTGAAAAAGCTTCTACGTCCGACGAAGAAACAAAAGATCGCTGCTGGTGCTTTTGCTGCTTCGAGTACAGGCGAGGGCAGCGCAGACTCAGTGTCGTACTTGGAGCATGGTGCAGTAAACCGTCTTGCTGTGAACGTGGAAAATTTCGCGGCTGGCTTACAAGTGGCGGCGTGCACAATTGTCGGCGAAGCCAATCAGGTTACTGAGGTACGCGGGTGTCTCGAAAAGAGATTGCACATGCATGCGCAGAGCTTGCTGGATACGCAGATCGCGTTATCGTTTGCGCATCAGCAGACACGCAGTGTCAACAGCGTGATGACACTGTTGAACGTGTACGAAAGGGTATGCTCCGTTTATCCGCTCTGCAGAAGTCCTGAGCTAGTTGGACGCGTCCTCAGAGAATATCCGGACGAGGGAAGACTGATGCTTATCGGCCCAAACAAGTCAAAGTCTTCTACTAGTACTGAGTCAGCGTTGGCGCTGAATGATCCGTCCGCTTCAGCAGAAGTAGCGAATGCGTCAGAGCGAGGACCTGAAACAAAAGTACTAGCTTCAAGCGTCGATGGAGTCTCTACATCAAAAACCAAAGAAAACCTTCTCGTACTAAGAAACATTCTAGACGACATCCGAATAAGAAATCTAGATGGAGGAGTTAAGAGAGGCCCTGCCTTGTCGCATGATAGCGGAGCAGTCACAATACGTGCGCAAACGGAAAATGCACTGGTCGAGCGGGCAGCGCGGATGCGGGTATGGGTAGATGGTGATTACAAGATGGCGCTGCAACCGGTACGTTGTCTTGCGGTGTTCGAGAACGCCCAGTCAGACAAGAAGAGCGCTGGACCTGTTGTCGTCAATTGTAGCGCGTTCGAGAGTGAAGGGAGCCACTTTTTGCTCTGGCAAGTGGGGCTTTCTGTTAACGGTCGCTATTCTGCGAAGCCGCAGGTCGGGGATGGACATTCATCCGATGCTGGTGCAGCGGGGCTTCGTGACATGAAAACATCAAGGAGCTCGTCCTCTTCTATAGTTGATGCAACTTCTTCATCTCGTTCCAGAAAAATGCGTTTCTTTTGGATTCCTTCCGACACGAACGACGAGAGCGGGAAGGAGCTAGGTGAGGCGTTGCTAGGGGACGGGGAGAGGACAAGAGTTACTGATATCCGAATAAACATTAGTTGTAAGGATATTAACGAGGCGCTGAGAAACTCCGGCTGCATTCAAGCAGCGGCAGCAGACAGCGACATCTTTAGCACTTCTATGGTGGAAGCATGTTTTCCAGATCACGTGACGATTCCGAATGACGGCTCTGGTGAGGCGGATGTGGTGAAGCGGGATTGCACCTTACTGCAACTGCTGCCAACTGCACAGCGTGACTGTCCTGGGTTTCGTCGATATTGCGTTTTCGTCGGACCGCACCCGCGGCCGGATTGCGATCCTCCGTCCGAGCAGAGCGCGTCGACTACTCAGACCAGCACGAAACGATGCAACTTTGTCGTAGCGGAGCTGTACTAGGTGATCACGAATCCATGCTCTTGAGGGGTCAGCAAATCAATGACAGCGCCACGGTACCGACGATTGCTGTGCGGGAAATAATGGTAGACATGCTTACCAGCGACGAAGCACGCTCCCGGGCAGCAATCTTCCTTGACAAGGAAATGCTGCATTTCCGAGCTGTCTTAATCGGGAAAGGCGGCACCGCCGGTAATGCAGTAGTTGCAGCGACGGGCCACCATCTACAGGAGGTTTCAGTCGATGGCTGCAATTTTAAATCTGTGATGGCGTCGATGAGTGCACACAAATCTGCTACCTGTGTCACTTTTCTGAAAGTGCGGACAACGGGGCCGTTGAAAGTGGAGCAGCTTCGAGAATTGTTGGAGGCAGTGGCGGATGCAGTATTTCTGCGCGTCGTCTTCGAAGAAAGCGCGGAGTTATGGCGGACTCTGTGCTCGGGAGATATGCTCAGCCAGGTCTTGAAGACTGCTGCGTTGCGGGAGCGGTATACCTCCGGTGACGCGGTAGACCGTGTGCTATACGACCGAGCGTCCGCCGCGGGCTCACTAGTGCTCAATCTCTGGCAAGCATGTTGCTCTGCGACGCCGGATGAGGACGACGTGGAAGAGCATCAGCAAGATTCAATTGCAAGCGTGACCTTCCTCCACACGCTGGTGGAGCAAGTGGTGGATGCGAGAAAGACGTGTTTGCACGCGCTTCCGACGAAAAACTGGCAAGCAAAGGCACGCGACTGGCTCAACGATGACTCGGCGAAGCCTATCTTTTTACGGCTTCAAGAACCACTCTAAGTTTTTACACAACAAAAGGGCCGTACATGGAATGACAAGAGGTCTTGGCGACAATGACGTTTTTTTAGGTACTCACCTAGCATCGATTTGATTTCGTTTTGTGAAATTGTGACGATAATTCCTCTATGATAATACCCGATATCTGCATGATGCACACTTCTAAGCATGTATGGATATACTAGTACACAGCGCTTGTCGATATTGATCGACTCTTGCGAACTACATCATCATTTTGAAGAAGGCTGTAAAGTTGACTTTTTAATGTAGGGATTACACAACCTCCGAAGTGGATGTTTGTATAAAGACTAGTCCACTCCGTGTCACAACCTGCTAATTTGGGTCTTGCAGATGGCCGATGAGAGCAGCTGGACGGGCCATGGGCGAGACGGAGCGCAGCTGCAAGAACGTGCGGGTGCAAGGAGCTTCGTTGAGGGTGAGTTGAAGCTGCGAGTCATGGATGCAGCGAAGGAGGAGGATAGGGCGCTTTTGATGAACCAGAGGAAGCGCACGAAGTGGCTACGGAGTGAGTTGAAGAAAGGCGTAGACGAGAGCGCGGCGTTTGCTCTCTGCAACGCAGAACGGCTGGCAGCGGGCCAGGAGGAGAGCGCAATGGATCAGATGAAGATCGCAGCCGTTGCAATAAATAGTTGCGTTGCAGAGCAAGGGATTCGCATTTTGCTAGTCGATTACACGACAAATCGTAACTGTATCTGGCATCACACAAAGCTTGGCGTTCATCGGTTGGCGTGCATTTCGCGTGTTCGTTGCGAGATTCTACTGCCTACGCAACTCCCGCTGAGCGGCAGCAGCCACTCTTTGCACAGTGTAAACACAGTGACGCCAGCGCAGCTACCGCGAAGTACTGGCGCCACATCAACAAGCAGCAGCGTGACAGCAAGCTACCACTCCTTCCTCAACGACAAACGAAGTGCGGGCGCAACAAGTGCTGATAGGTCTGTTTCCTCTACCGAGTTCGCATTTGTGATATGGCTAGTTTTCGGTGTTTGTACGCCAGATGTGCTTGCGGGTGTGGAAACTTTGCTGGAGGATCTGCGTGGATCGAGGACGACCGGAGATCAGCTTGTTAGAATGGTCGATAAATTTCACAAGGAATATTTGGGCGGCACCGCTGAGCACGTTTGCGAAATAAAGCAGGCCACTACTTCTTGTAGCTCTTCTCCATATGGAGCTGTCGACGGTGAGCAAGGAGAAGCGGAGGAAGCACCTCCACGCGACGCGCAGCAGGAGCTGCTGCTAACGGCGCTTGCATTGGTAGGCGCTCTGCCCATCCCGAATCCAGGCCACAGTTGTTCTCTCGCCAAGAGAGTCGTGGACGTAGCGCGAGCTTTACTTGCTTCTGAAAAACTCTCTGCTCCTGGAGGAAATATTGCTCGCGTCGCTGCGTCATCACTAATGCTTGACGTCCCGACCTTTGCTGAATTTATGACATGGCCTGTGCCCCGCCTTTTACCGCAAGCCGCGCGGAGAGCTCTGTGGCTTTTATGTCTTCATCGCTGGGCTGGAATTCAAGAGACCGACGTTGAAAGCTCTGACCTTCTTCGGCATTACCCTTCGAGCAACGTCCACAGCCAACACATCTTCGATCTCTCGGGCGTCGACGCTACAACCGACAAATTGGAGGAACCGAAATACGCCATACCGAAAGGCCTTGAGGGCCGCGGCACGCGCGAGGTACTCAACATCATTTTTCAAGTTCGACTAATTATTGTTTTTACCTCGAATAGATTCACTGATCATCTTTTTACGCGCGATAGGTTTCTGTTCATGAGTATCATATCATTACTTATTCTTTTCCAGCCGACTATCGACTTGATTGTACGGGTCATCTTCGGGTTTTTTGAGAATATTCCTTATTTCTCACAACTACAGATTGAGCAGTATCGGCGTCAAGCAGAGCGAGGTGAAGACTTCCACTACGAGAAGTTTGCGAGTAATTGGAAAATCGATTTTGATCTGAGCAATGAGGCTTTATTTGAGCTGCTATTGGTTAGTCCCGACCGGCTGAAACTTGTTCTCTGCCTCAGTCCTGCGTATATCACCCGAATGGGCGACGCTTTGCATAAAGGGAAGCTGCATACTAACACCGGAACACCAAGTGGGCAGCCACTCGTCTCGTCATCCTGTACTTCTAACCCCAACGTATCGGTGCGGTCGGAGCATCTACGCGTGCAGGAGGCGGCGCTTGAAGCGCTTCGCAAGGATGTCGAGGACGTCCGGTCTCTTGTAGAGCGCGACGGCTTAGGTGCGCCTCGAGATGATAGTCCCGCGCGAAAAGCATGGGTGGCGATCAAGTGGCTCCTGTGGAAGCAGAGCTTCACTGAGGCGGACTGCGACAGCGTATCCAAGGACGACATAAGCACGCTGGTCGGTGAGCGTTTACAGTTGTCCGTGCATCGCATAGCACCCGCCATCACTCGTGATTCTTTGCCGATGCCTGCCGTAGAGGGTGGAGATCGACCTGATATCGAACGGGGACACGAAGCGACTTTTTCGGAAGATGATGATACTAGTGGAGGTGATCTTCTTCTGCTGACGGTGGCACGTCTGATAATGCAGTTAGACGAGCCTCCTCACATCATTGCGAACCAGTCGCAGATACAGGGTTTGCTTCTGGGCACGGAAGGAACCGGCGTGAGACTCGACTCGAGTACGTTTCAATCACGGGAAAATGACGAGCCGCGTGGATTGTTTGCGGGCGACCCGTGGGTGTATGCTGACAGAGAAGCCGCGGCTGCTGGACGTGGAGTGTGGATAGTGGGAGCCGCTTTTCTCGACTTCCTGTATTCCACCAGTACGGCAGAAGCGATGGCGAAAGAAGGAAGTGGCCGCGAGCTGTGTGCCATTCCGATGGTAGCAGACCTTCTACGCTTAAAGCGGGGCGAAAACTTGCTGCTGCCAAAAGACACATCTTCGTCGCGATCCCCAATCCCAGAGTTCACACCGGCAGCGGTATGCTGTCTGCTGAGAGCAGCTCGAAATACGAACACACTTGCAGCTGTGTGCGAACTGTTGCGTTGTAGTCTTGCTTATGATTCTAGTAGACGGAGCCAGACCGATTCTACAACAACGAGATTGCAGCGGCTCATGGGTACAAGTGCAGCTGGTCAAAAGAGTGGTCAGGCGGACGCGGAGGAACGTGCTGTCATTCATTTGCGGGAGTCGTTGCTACAAACTTGGATGAAAGATGAAGCACTTCTAGTTCCGTTTCTCGTCGAGATAAAAGATTGGCCAGAGGTTCGTACCATTAGCTCGCAAGCTGACAGTAGTTCTCCGGGAACATCGACTGACCACAAGTCTCTACTTGCAAAATTGCTTGCGAAATTGCTCATACCGCTTACGATTCCAAATGCGACATTGCGCGACTACATTGCATGCGCTGAAAAGGCTACAAATCGAGGAATGAAGACCAGTTTGGATCTGTCAGCTAGCGAGCGGCTTCTTATGGCGTACGTCGAAGCCTGCCGAGAAGATGGGGACACGTTGGAGATACAATATCAAGTGGGTCGCCACAATAAGCTTCTCAGCGACAGCGCCTGTCGATCGATCTTGGATGGAGGTTTTGCTTGTCGCAGTGAGGCTCCTCGACTTGGAGAGCGCGTCCTCTTTTATCACTGCTGGGGAAGATGTCCGATCTACTCCTTTCCCGACTCGATGCTCCCATCGGACCCGGAGAAATCCCTCCTTTTCGTCCTGCAGAACTTGCCGCCCGGAACGCCGAGCTTTACTCAGCGGTGCCGCGAGACGCGTGCACTGTCGTTGATGGGAAATTTTCTGACTCGTCCAGAGACGCTCAATTTGGCTGTCTATAACACATTGTGCGACAAATGGACAAAGGCGGGTGCGAATTTTTGGCGGAGGATCGAGGAGGAGACTCTGGTCATCGCGCAGGAAGGTCATAAGGACTATCCAGCTTACTATCTGCAGTGGCATTATCGACCGCTGCCTGCTGCGCAACTCACGGCCTTGCAGAAGAGCGTTCGTTCTCAGCACAGGTGTGCCCGGGAGAGCAAAAGAGACGGTGCTGCTTCTGTTTGCCCGCGAGTGTCGGAAGGCGTCAACGCGGACACCGTCAAGCACAACCTCGAAACTTTGCTTCACCTCGCAGGAGAAGAAGGTGAGTTGTCCAACGAAGACTGTCTGGCGCAGCGGAAATTGAATGGCTTTGCCGTGGCAGTGTGGTTTGTTGCGGCCGGGTTTAAAAAGGATACTTTGGAGAGGTGTGTCGACCCGTCCAGCCGTCCAGCATTCGAGAAGGCATGGGCTTCTCTGTCAGAAAATCTTAGGAACAACAGAGGGGGCATCAACAAGACAGCCGTTTTAGGAATGAAGAAGCAGTTTGTCTTCGCACCGATGCCGAAGATCATCGACGTGGCAGCACGGGGCTCAACCAGTCGCACTTGCGCCCAGCTTTTCGGCGCTAACGAAGACTCTGCAGTAGCCACATGCGAGCGGTTGAATACGCTCTCGGAGCACTTAAAGCTCGCAAGGCCCGCACTGGAGCTTGCCGACTTTTGGGATAGCAAGTCACGCACCGCGGGGCCGAAGCTGGGCACGGAGTTGAAAGCGTTCGCGGATGCAGTTGGGAGAAGACTGCAGAAAGACGTGGAGCCGGTGAAAGAGAAGAGCGAAGGCCCAGTGCAGTATCGCAACTACATAAACAAGGAGCTCCAGGTGAATCAGTTATTCCAGCTTTACGCAGTTTTGGCCGACTTCACCTCCGCACTGAACGCTGGAGACGCAGTGACGTTTCTGCAGCGTTTGATCAGTTCTTTCGATGCAGCGAATTCGCCGCCTCACTCGTCGTGGCGGCAGCAAAGTACTGCTCAGTCGGACAAAAAAAATGAGCGTGATGGAATTCTGCTGTACCTCCTCTTCTTGCTCTACAACATTACGGTGGACAGCGATGGGAGGGAGATGAGAGTGATCGTGGAAGCATTCCAGAAACGAAGAATGGCCGTGTGCGACAAGGTGAAGCAGGAGCTTACCTGGCTCAAAGAACACTACTACGGAGGAAAGAAGGAGAACTCCGCTTCGATGAGCGACAGCGAACGAAATGCGCTCGAAAACGTCGAGGCTATGCTGGGGCTGGGGTGCTTTAAGAACCCGTATACGCTGCATCTCCGACGAGACGCAGAGGCTAAGCACATGGCGGACATCTTCTACACCGCGTTTGTTCAGGGCGATATCAGTACTTCCTGGATGCCGCCCAGCTACGTTGACAGACCCTTTCTACAGCGGGGTGCGAAAAAGATCGTCGGCCGTGTTGATGACAGTGCCCCTAAAGCAGTCACATCCAACCGTCAGGGAGTTCGCGCAGTCGCCTTCGAAGTGCACGACGCTGAAGAAGACGCAATTGGCAGCCCAGGGGCAACGAACCGTAACGGCGGTGTCTGTGGGAATCAGAGCAGGTTTTTTGAGGAGTACTCGAGCGGAAGCGCAAAAAGTTCGACCCTTCTTCGAGGCAGGTCACGGATTATGCACTCCGACCGCGCAGGACAGTTTGCAGGAGAATTGTCTTCGAGGTTCGGATCTTCGCCTCTGATTCAGTGCAGAGACCTTTTCGAAATCAAGAACAGCAAGAACATGTTTGAGCATGCGACGCTGCAGGTGCGCCCGGCACTTGGCCAGGTGCTCGTGTACGACAAACAAGCAGGGGCCAGAGGTGCTGACTCCCAGTATTATCGACTTGCGCCGGTGACCACAACTCTGGGGCAGGGAGAAGTTGTAGAGCGTGTCTTTGCCAACAGCGGTGACGCATTTAACTTTCTAACTTCACTCTCCGGTGCGCCTGTCCTGATTGCAGACGGTTTTCATTATGTGAAGAGCCCGCTATCAGACAGTTGGGTGCTCCTTTTTCCAGATCGAGAGCTCGCCGCTGGAAAATTTTCGGGTCTGTGCCACTTCCTGTACTCCCATCAACTGCACGGTGTGACGCTCAGACCGGACATTCAGCATGCGCTGTACCTACTGGCGTTGTCGGTGATGGATGATATGTGTAGGAAGGGCCATCTGCGGCGGCTGCGACGTCTTTCGCAGGCACAAGACGATGCTGACGTTCTGGATGCCGCCGACGGGCAGCCACCGAATGCGCAGCCAGATCCCGACGAAGACGCCACTGCCTCGTGTACACCAGGCGCCGCGACAGTTGCATCGTTGGGCGGCAACACTCGCATCAGACTCGATTTGCAGAACACACAGCAGGAGGCTCACGCGGCGCTCCAAGAAATGATGGATCTTTTCTGGAGTGTGCAGATGCGTGGAGGCGGAGGCAACACGTCAGAGACATTGCAAGAAGTGTTTTCTTCTCTGCAGGAGTTGGAGATGCAGAACTGTCGGGCCTTGCGTCGGATTTGTAAAACCTTGCAAGAACAGAAAGGGGGCCAAAATGTGCAGCCGTTGGTGCAGCGAGCCTTCCGCAAGATGGGCTTCTTTGTGGACCTCGATACGGGCGGCGAGTTGGGGGCTTGCACGCCACGGGGCGGCAGCGACGCCTCTCCGGTGAAACTTCAAAAGCAGACCTCGAAGGGGATGCACGCTGCTGAAGAAAGCGGCCTTGAAGATAGTGACGACTTGGCGCTTTATGATACGAAGTTGAAGAAGAGCGCTGAGGAACAGCAGGTTGAAAATATTGAACAACAGGACCACGCAGGAGCGTCCTCTGGTGGCAGGCTCACGGATAAGGGGACTCTTCTGGCTGGCGTGCTCTGCGACGTGTTGCGGCCCACTGACTCTGCCCACGAAATGAAGACACAGCTGGAGCCCGTTCTGAGTCGGCTCGTGGCGCCTTTCTTGCATCAGGACAAGAGGCAAACGGCCAGGGCGAACAACGACGACCACACGCATCGTGGCAGCGGCTTTGGAGGGGAGACAGACCCACAAGCAGGCGGCGGCGCATGCGCAGCCAGTATAAGAATGGGAAGTCTTGACCTGGCGCTAGTTCCTAGACAGGAGATTACCACGAAGAAGTTCGCGCTTCGCGGGTGTAAAATCTTGGAGGATATTCTACGCTACGAGAGCGGAGGCGCATCGCAGTCGCAGCGGGATGCAAGAACGAGTTTGGAGCCTGCCGAGAAAAAACGTCGCCTAAGCAAAGATCAGGAGGGAAGTCGCAGCTTTCTGGTATCCCAGTTCCCCGCATGTACTCAGGCGTCAGACGGCTCGGACCATCGTGGAAGCCCTGCGCCTACAGCTGCTAGCCCTTCGGCCGTGTTGCCGGACCTGGCCATTGACCGCCGGCGTGATCGGGGCGCGCTGCTCTTCCCTCAGGACGAGCTCGGCTACGGGCAGCCAGTGAATTCGCCGCTGTCAGTCTTGTCGCTGGATCCTCCATGGGCGGCCGGGTCATCTAGTATCTCGCTCTACTTCTCGCGGGTGGAACACGAGCGCCACGACCTACGTTACTCCGAATCAAGAGGGCAGGAGGCGGGATACCTGTTCCCGCGGCAGCTCCTTGCTCCGTATCTGCGGCAGGCGAAGTTGGAAGCGCATGGCAGCACCGAACAACCCACCGGAGACGGCAACTTTTTTGGTGGCAGTGCGACTGCGTGCGTGCTCCTTGTCCGCAGCGTCGACGGTGATGCAGTAATGTTGACACGGCGCAGCGAGCTGCTCGAGTGGCTCAGCGCGGTGTTGCGCAGTCCTCTTGCGCCGGATGTGAAAGCTTGGATACTGGAGACGACTTCGCGACCTGACGCGCCTCGACCGAATCCGCAGAAATCTGACCCAGCACACATCACTCAAGCTTTGATTATGGCGTGTTTGATGAAGCGTTGCCCGACTGGGATCAGCACCAGTGGGGGCAAGGAGTTGCGACAGTCCTTCGAGGACGCGATGCGGTTTGAGAATGATAAGGTCCTAGATTTTGTGCGGCGCAAGTCTCAGCAGTTCGGAGTGTACGTTTGTTGCCCTGGCACGCTCAGGGAAATGCGTGTCTTGGGTATTCGCAACATCGCAGTTTTAGATTATGCAGAGGGGGCGGGCTCTTTTCATGGTGACGGACCCGGGCAGCGCGGAGCGGCCACACGAAGTCGTGACCGAGACAATGCTCGCTACCTGGAAATCGTATCCAAGTTCTCTGATTTCTGTATGTTCGTCTATGTCCGCAATTTGACTAGGGTCAGTGATGTGCTGCTAAAGTGGGTCGCGGAGCACACAAAGAACAACCCGTGGCGATTCGTGTACTTCGAAAGCGCTGACGTGAGCCACAATGTCAGTGAGAACCGGGACCGGTGCGAGATGACCTTCGCGCCCTCGAATGCTACCCGGGATGTTGAGAGCGTGGACGACTTGGACAAGGCCGAGGTCGTAACGATGCGCCCGAGTCACGCCATCCATTACGCTGGTGACGATCCCCGAGCAGAGCAATTTGCACAGCGTGGCCCCGAGCAGCTGATAAGCTACTTCGAGGACGAGTTCCCCGATCGTGACAAGGTTGACCTTACGAATCGCAGCGACCTTCTTGGTGACTTTGGAGACATCATGCGAGACGCGCTGCTGAGCCCTGACCCAGCGAAGCGAGTGCCCGTTGTTATGCTTGTTTCACCACCAGGGACCGGCAAGACGCATTTCATGCTTGACCTTCGGTCGGAGCTTGAGGCTGTTCCCGGATCGCGAGTAACGCTTTTCGATGCTAGTTCACCAGAGCTCGTGAAGCACAGCTTGGCCAGTTTGCTGCAGAAAGCGACACAAATCGCCTCAGGGACGGGAGCCGCGAGTGCCTTGGCCAGAAACTGCAGCCGGCAAGGACTTGTTACTCCACAAGCTGGTGGCGGCGGAGCAGCTTTCTTCAAACATCAAACGGCCAGAAGCATCCTGATCGTCGATGAGTATCACTTTCTGAGCGAGGAGCAAAAGGAGAGCTTGTTCGATTGGCTTCAAGCGGAAGCGCTGGGCGCATTGACGACGGTTCTGATCGCGAATCGAATAGACTCGCGGGACCGAAATCGCATGCGTGAACTCGAGGAGTCTCGGCATCTGTTACTCGATACGCATCTGACTGAGCAGAAGGTGGAAGAGGTGATGGATAGCCGTCACATCGAAGACGCCAGACTTCGCGAGGCTATACTGTTATGGTTCAGAACCAGTCGACTCCTCTTCGGAGATGAGTCAGTCTCGCTGCGGTTGGTGACAGATTTTGAAGCGCTGCTTCGAAACCCACCGAGCGCGGAAGCCCTTCAGGAGCGTTGTGAATCTCTGCTCACGCAGAAGGTGCCAACAATTAGTAGCAGGAGCGTGTCGTCCTTTGTGCGCATGTTCTTGGGTCGAACTGGGCATCTCACGCAAGAACAGCCTCGCACGGCCACTGAGCTCTTGTTTGAGATCGCGCGCGCTGTCCCGGTGCCAACCGGTGGCGAGAAGGATCTACGAACGATCCCTGAGTTTCTAGACTCGAGCGTCTGTCTTTACAATTCTCCACCTGCAACCCGCCTGGCAGCATGGGCAGCCTACGCGCTTCGATTTGTGTCGGAAGCTGGTCGTCGTAGCGTCGGCAATTTGTCAGCGCTCTTTGCGGGAGTGGCGTTTGTCGATCAGGTCGGGTTTCCGTTTGAGCTAGCTGCTGTCGGCACCGGCCACGCAGAAGGAAAAGCTTTCTCATGGGGTGGCGACGAGGCTGATCTCGAGGAAGTGATAGCAGCCTTGCAGCGTGGTCACTCTATGGACTGGGCGGAACATGGGCGCCGTGGCCTCTTGTCTATCACCAATCCGGAATCTTACTGCCGCTTGCTGTCAGCGTCGCGCACTCAGTCGGAAGTCTTGAAAAACACAGACACAGACACACTCCTCACCTTACTGGCCGCGCCGCTGGTATGCTATGTCGAGGAGCTCGCTTCAATCATCCTTAAATACACGGTTACCGCACCGAAGAACACCCCAGAAGTACTAGCTTGTATATAGTTGCGCCATAGTATGCAGTTGCTTTGAAACCACACGAATTGCAAGTATGTTTTAAACGTCCTCTCTCAGTAAATAGTTTCTCGGCTGTAATCATTCTTTGATCTTCCTAACATGGAGGTAGGTTAGCAGCTGGTATCAGCTTAGATTTGAGTATATTTCTGTAAACTCAGTGCTACGCCAAAACGGGATGAATGAAGAAATGACTTTAGTATGGTACTACTCGCTTCAACTCGTTCATTTCTTGTGACATCTGTTCAGCTGCTAATCCTGCTCCTTTCAGAGCTCATTGTAACATTTAGCTGCTGGTGTAGATGGATACACATTCACATACTATGTATGACCCTAAAGTTAGTTTTAGTTGATGATGTTGATTCATTTGGAACTTTCTTTTCGGTGGTCTAACTTAGTCTCTGATGGCACTTTCCTGCTACCCAATTCAGGTTTTTGCAACTGCAGCGTGGGCTTGGTTCAGACTAAAGAAGGACGTCAAAGCCATCGACGTGCTGCATCTGCTTGATCCGAAATTTCTGCGGCCCTCTGCGAATACGGTTGCGGCGCCAAATTCGTTCCTCTCACTCTTGTGGGCGCAGGGTAACGCCTTCCACTTGGGCCACGCTGTAAAAGCAGCAGAAAAGGACGCGGTGATGCGAGAGCTGCTGCAATTCTTGGCGGCCGACCCTTCGTTACCACCTGCGGACGCTGCGCGCCTGTTTTGTGGCCGGTATGCGATGTTTCTTCATGCGCCGCAGCATCCTGTGGACAAGCCGCCGCAGCAGAGTTCTGCGATTGCGAACACCACACACACTGCAGAAGCAGCATTTATTGCAACACAGGGAGCAGCAGCAACTCTGACAGCTCATTTTGAGACGCTTGGTCACGGTCACGATAGTTGTATTTTGAGTTTTTTATTACGTTAGAAATTTACAATTAGAAAGAGTCGTGATTGTGCGTCCCATTTTTACCAATAGTGACTTGTAACTACTTGTTTCTATTGATACTAATAAAGTTGCAGCTTTACATCGTCGTTCCTGTCACTATCATCGTTTATGCTTTTTTTACAGGTAGTCGACCTCAAGCAGACCGGCGCGGACGTGCTGACCAAGGTGAAGATGCTGGATTAGTGCACGCGGATCCGCATCAGCGTTCCCAGGTGCTCAGCTGCTCGCCCCCGTCAGAGCTGGAGAAGATTCATCCCTTCACACCCGACACCTTTCGTACCATCCTCCTCCACAGCAGCGATTGCGAACCAGCATGGTGTGAGGAGGCGCGTCACTTGTGGCACGTTGTGCATGGCAAGGCCATCCCGAGCCACGTCGACAGCCTCTGGGCAAAAGGAAAACAGCACCTCCTCCTGGCTTCTACTTGTACGGGGGAGATCGATACGCGCGTAGCCGCCGGACTGCTAAAACTCCAGGGAGCACTGCGGGACGACGTTGCTGACCATCTTCTCAAATATCCAACGCGCATCGGCGTTTCTGCTGAAGTAGTCCGTGAGCGACTCGGAAACACGTTGCGCCTTTGGGCTCAGCGTGGCAGCACTAGGGAGATGGTCCGAGCTGTGTTTTCTGACGATGGTGCGAAGTTAGAGGTCGCGCGCTGCTTCGAAGCAGCTGCTTCGCCTGCGGCTTTCGCCGATGCATCACTGGCGCCGCAACCGCCGCAGCCTCCAGCCGCAGTCTCGAAAGATGCGCCTGCGGCACGAGGTACAAATATCACGCAACGAGCTTCGCATGAGGGACCACCCCCAGCAGTATTGGCAGCCGAGGCAGACACAACAGCATTGCCACCACAGCCGGCAGGCCTATCCGACGTAGCGGAAGAGGTGCCGGGCACCACAGATGCTCATGCTGCGGCCGCGGTTGCCGTCTTGGATGCCGATGTCATCATGTCGACAGCGCAGGAGCAAGTGCAGCCAGATGCAGAAGACAATGCTCATGAAGGCGCCCCTGCGATTCCTGTTGCAGAGGCAGGCGCCGGACCGCATGAAGGGGCCGCTTGATAGCGCGGGTGATTTCGATTTTCTGGTTCTACGTAATTCAGTTTTCAAATTCAAACCGACGAATGTAATTGTAATGTTTGTTAGGTGAAGATATGCTTCCCCATTTCCGAAGCTCACCAACTTATTTCCATCAAAATCCGCTTCTAACTCGTTGTATATTTTTGAGCAAGCTCGTTTTACGTCAAATCGAGACAGTGGATTGCAAGGATATAACTCAACATGAGCACTCATTCTACCAACCTGGTATTATACAACATAAGTAAGAAAGTATTATCCACTATATATTGACAATAATCTTGTTCGACTTGTTTTCATTTCAAATTTTGGATGACCGCGTCCGGAATCTGTACTAGGTATTTATCGCAATGAAAAATGATCTTGACGAAGAACTGATCCCGCTCTTGAGCGTCCTCATCAGCGCTGTGATATCGTGATCTATCAACTTTATACTCAGCGTAAATCGTTCTCCTACTCGTTTTTGATGAGCTAGAGTTTTTCAAAGCGCCTCCAGATAGATAAAAGTTAATGTCCTGCTCGCGCTCTGCCCTTTTCCTTGATCATCATTTTAGAAATGACTTTGTTCGGCTTTGCAGCAGCTCCGATGTAACCCTTTTTGTGTCCGGAGCTTAGGTCTGTGGTTCAAATTTATCTTCGTACCAAATGAAACATGACTCTGCTTGTGTCTTCACAGTGTATCTGTGTGCGTGTTGAAAAGTGACAGATTCTGAGAGATCGGAGATCTGTAATAGAGCATTGATCAAAGTGTCATGTTGATCAAACGAGCAAGAGAAGGATCTAGAAGCGGTTGACTACATTGAGATCTGTCCGAACTCATTGCAGATCCATCTTGTTTTAATAGGCTTGCCGCGCCTAGTGTCTTAGTCTTTGGAATGAAAGAATATGAGGAAGCTTTTTCTTCAGGAGTTATACTATATCACAAGAATATTAGCTGATACTCAGCCAGACGGCATTACAGGAATACGACGGTTCACTTAATTCACTCTACGTGTCAGCAGTACAGCATCACTAGATAGAAGCATTCTATTTAAGTACCTGTTCTCGTTCATTTGAATGAAAATGTTGAACTTAGACTCACATAATGAAGGGGTGCACACGTGTGTTGAGGGTGTTGCTGTTTCCCGTAGGAACGACCGCGGGTGAGGGCTGAGAAGCAATTTCGGGGTAGCTGACACCGTCAGGGAGCAAACAGAGATAAGGCACCACTTAACAGGCAAAGACGTCGTGGCTGTTCTAGGTGGTCGCCCGAGATGTATCCTTCTTTTCCCACTGCGGGTAATGCCGCTTCTTCTACGGAACAAAAGAGCATGATGAAGCAAGAAGTGCATATTAGAGGACAAGATGAGCAAGAAATGGATGAGTCAAGATGTAGAAGAATAGAAGCGAAGGGTGCAGGACCAGGCAAAGAAGCAGAAGAAAGCGCGTCCTCGAAGAACTCTCCAAGGATGAAGAAGTCCCTTGGCTGTTTTTTGGATTGGTTAAGGCCGAAGACCATCAAAGTACTTGAGTAAGTTCATTGAGTACATCAAATTTTGTGCCAACCGGGAGCGTTCTGTAAACTTCCTGTTGGCGGCTCCAGGTGCATACTACACACAGTATCACCAGAATTCATCTTGCCCCTCTTTCTCGCATCCTAACTACAGTAACAAATACTAATTCCCATTCTAATTACAGCCTTCTCCGATATGGAATGCGGTGATGAGCCTGACGAGTTGTGGTTGGATGAACCCAGAGACTGGGTTAGGCGTTACCCTTTTATCATTTCCGGCTCAAGGCTTCTTGCCGGAATAGCCTTCGCGCAGGGGATGATACTAGTAATGCTGTCAGCAGATTATGACGAGAAGATAAGTCAAGTAGCGAGCTTTAGTACCTGGCTAGACTTATTTTGTTAGTGGATTTAACGTTCAGACGCAGCAGCAGTAATGAAATGATCCCGCCAGCAAATCTTGGCATCTGACTGATACTAACTTCTCTTGCAAGCTCCCATTTATTCCCTGTCGCGTGCATATTTTATACCCAACGGTAACGAACTCGAACTCCCCTTGCAACCCTCCCCTTTCATATCCCACAAATTCTTCCGCGTGCGTATTCTGCATATCTGACTCGCGTCAATGTGATTGTTACTTTCGTTTTTTACCTGTTGCTGCACTACCGCCAGCAACGAATGTACCGGAAAGCCAGCAGTGCAAGCGCTTTAGCGTATTCATTGTTTTATTTTTTGAAAGTTACATCATTCATTTTGCTTTTGATTGTATCCCTGAGTCGAATCTAGTATTATGCCATCTTGATGAATTTGGTATCGAATAAAGTATCTGCATCTTTTGATAAACTGTTGCTCGGCTTATTGCAGTATCATGAACTTGATCGTGGTCACAATAAAGCACGTCCTGAACGAGCCCAGACTCTTAGGTTCTGACAATATAATGGCCAATTTGATGCTTTCCATCAACATCCACAATTCAAGAAATAGGTTTCATTTTTCAGCTCAGGTATGCCATTTTTCACCTAATGCTCCACAGGTATGCCAGCGTGGAAATGCAGCATCGCTATGGAAGAAAATACTCGCTAGAACAGGGACTTCTCGCGGCATCTGCACAACTCTCATTGGAGGATGGATCAACTGGCGGCGCAGAGATGTTGAACGGTGATAGCGGATCAAATGGTGATAAGAAGTTTCAGCTTCATGGCGAGAGGACTTGTTGTTCAGGAGTGGATGATGGTGAGGTGGAAAACCGAGGTGATGCTGAGGAGGCCGTAGGAGCGCCTGGGCATGATTCGATGTCCAGAGACACCATAGCCTTGCGAAATGATTTCAAGAAACGAACGATGGCGAATCAACCGGTGATATTGAACGGCGCAGCTACTGGTTTCCCAATGGGCGGAACTCGAGGAGATTTGCCTAGAGCTGACAGTTTGTTGAGTAATTTGAGTAGTCGGGCTTCACCTTCGGGATTTTCACGGCGTGGGATAAAGAGCAGCTCAAGAAGTAGCGATGAGGAAGACGTCGAGAAGGATCAGCATCATGGAGCAGAGGGCGACGAAGAACATGAACAGGATTTTCTGTTAAAAGTAGAGGAGGTTCTTGTTGAAGAGCCACGAGGAGAAGTTCTTGTGGAGCAGCAGGAGTCCTCAGGAACTGAAGATACTCTAGCCAACTATAGTACTCTTCGTGGACCGTCTCCAGTTCTCAATTCGTGGAATAGTACGTTCGAAGATTTCAAGAGCAATTCTACAAACAGGAACCTTGAACGTAGCAGGAAAAGGGGAGAGCACGTATTTTCAGCTTCGTCCAAGAGAGCCTCGTCTGGTTGTATCGGCACCAGTCGTGGCCCTCGGAGGATGAAAGGACGCAACAATAGCAGCATGAGAGCTGAAAAGATTCGTGGTCGTCGTTCAGCGATAGCTGCTTCTGAGGCTTTGGCCGATGATGTCCAGGAAATCAAGGTGGCGCCAGACGGTGCAAGATTCTTCATGCAATTACGTTTAGAGGACCATCGTAGCGCGTTGTCAAAGGTCATCCGGTTACTGCAAGAGTGGGTCATTATTCTGTCTTGCTTTATCTGCTTGATCTATTGGTGCGCATTATTCGACCCAGCCGAGTACGACGCTTTGACTGGGAATGGCTATCTTGCGCGAAAGTGGGAGCAAGAAGGGATTCCTTCTTTGTCCCGTGTCAGCATGGAGAACATTCAGGAGATTGAGACGTTGACAGATTTAGCAAGGGTTGTGGAGGAACTCACTTTACGTACTGAGGGTGTGCCGGAATGGAAAGACCATGTTTGTGCTCGTCGTGAAAGTCGTGGTTCATCTTCGCTTGTGGAGGCATCGTCCGCGAAGCCACGTACTTCATCCAGCTCTGCGTGGGGGAGGAACAGAGGTGGTCTACTGTCTTCTGCCGATCATGGTGGTGAACTACTCGCCCGTGGGGCTGAACAACTACACCCTACTGAGATAACCAGTGGGGGATCACTGACCTTAACACGCTCTTCCTCCAACCTGAACGTTGACGAGCGGCCTCTGGATCGGTCAACTGGCACACTGCTAGCCGGGTCAGATAGCTGGCGCAGTGATATGCAGTGTCTAAACCACGCTATCGAACGCGAAGTCGAACAACGCACCGATTTAATAGTGTTACGTAACGAAATCACTAGACTGCTAGCAAAGAGGCGGTCATTGCAGGTTGCGGCGCCACTAGTTGCTACTGGTAGTGTTACGAGTCCGACACAACAGCAACAAGAACAACGACCCACTAATGTTGGCGACAACCCAGTATCTTCTGTATCACCAACTTCTGCTGCGTTGGCAAGTCAAAATATGGACAACATAGCATCACCAGCCACCTCTACATCACCAAGTCGCGGCTTGGTCTTGGATGGACCCGTATCACCAGGTGGAGTATCTGTTGGCCCTGGGAGACCTCCTAGTCGGAAAGAAAAGCGAGCCCGCAGAAAGGCAGAACGCGAGAGGGCTCAATTAGTGATAAGGAGGTATAGGAAGAACGAAAGCACACCGGCTTATCCACTGGCGTTGTTCGAAGCGGCGGCGCAGCAAACAAGTCAGCAAAGCTCAAGTGCTACTAAAAATGGCGGTCATGTTGATAATGCCAGTGGTCCACAAATTATAGATCAAAGAAACATTGATACAACAAGCCATGGAGGAAGTAGAAACACGGAGGTTAACACTGTTCCTGTCGCCACAACTACGAACTCCGCTAGCACGACGCCCCACGCCACTGAGGGGACTCCACGACCTTCTCCGAGTTCTTTGACCACCACAGTGAAGGAGGCCTACCCTTTGTCTGCCAAACTGTTTGAGCTGAGCAGGCGATGGCGACAGTTGGCGTTCTCCTTGACATTGATAGAACATGGGGCGATCATATTTTCAGCCATCACCGAACTTGCATTGGTGAAGCAGCGATTTCATCTGGGCCGGCTGATTTTGCTCACGTTGATGCTGCTGTTGTACCTTGGGTGCAACGTTTTCTGGACGCTTTGTTAAGTCACCTAAAAGTATTGTGTAACAGTTTAAATTTCTTTAGAAAAAGTAATCAGGTCGTTCTATCTCTGCTATAGCTATTTACTTCCTGTAGTTGAAACTGTACAAAACGAGTTCAAGGTACAACATGAACATGATGTTGTTGGCAACACAGTCGCTGTGATTAAGGTGTGAACAAGTCACCACTAATGTAGTTAGTTCCTGAGTAGTTTATATCCCTACAACCTATACTTCTAATTCTAGTACGGTCGTGCCGTGTACCCGGATTTACTCGACTGGAAAAAGACGCCGCAGATTGCCTGTTGCGTCATATTGTGTCTAGGACTGCTTCTTTTCGGCGTTTACGCTTTGTTAGCGCATTGTCATCCACCGCGTCTGACGTTTCCTTGTACGTGTCGGAAAAACCCGAAGAAATCTATCATGGACTCGAATGGAGATACCACGAAGGCTGGAGAGGATGCCGCACTTGCTACTGCAGAGTCGTCTAGTAAAAACGGGGATAGCTGCGAGAGGGGTACGTCGAAGGAGGACGGACAAGTATAAACAAAGGTATATATTACATGCGGCATCTTATGGCGCCGCAGGAAATGACGCTATCATACTGACACAAAATCTAATGATACAATGTCGATCCATATATACGGAGTCTCTGATTGCTAGAGTCTCTAACACTTTTAACATATCATGAGTTCAAGATTATACAGTTTCACGCACATCTGCATGTTGACGTTGCATACTTATACATATACATAGTTCATACTGTGGTACGGTACCACATCGCGCAATACCGGCTCTTGAATTCAGTAATTCGCATGTTCCTTTTTTTGATCAGCTTTGGAGTTTCTTTTTGCTGCATATTCTTAGGCGGTCTCAATGTGGCCTTGGCAAGAAATTTGTTCGAAGGATATTTGGGTGTTTCTTCGGGTATGTTTTTGTTAGGGAGCTGCAACCTGTCTCTTTGGTGATCGGGACTAAGGTATACATCAGAAGAAGATCCATATCATGACGCGGCGGGGTATAATACCATCCTCAACGGTTTTTCTCGTTGTTCAACAAGGGTGTTGAACGTGGATCTCAGCTGTGCAGTGCTATCTCATTGTGTTCTCGAGCGATCCATCGGGGCGCGAAGGTCAGAGCGACTTCAACGAGCACTTAACGCAGCAGTCGCTTCTATTTGCCTACGAATCAATTGTTGTAGACCGTGGCATTTTTCTCTGCAAACATCATCAGCACGCTAAATGCCAGATCCTGCTTGTCGTGGTGTGTAGCTTTCTTCTTTGATCATCGTAGCCGCTTTGTTTTGCTAATTCTTATTTTTTCGCACCACTGAGCAACATTCAATCTTTTCACTATTAGATCTATGAAAATTCATCGTGGTCGGCGTTCTATTTTCTTCTTCAACAACTCTGTGCAGTGGCAAAGACTCCATATTATGAAAACGTAGAAAACGGAGGTCGTGAGGACTGCATTAAATTTCATAAAAAAGAAGGTATAATAAGAACACAATCGGTGAACAACGACCATTGTTGTATAGAAGATTTGATTTGAAAATAGGAAATCCTGTGTCGATAACAATCTTGATCTTGTGTGAATTTCGACGAGTGACGCAAAAAGAGCAAATCGGCTGAGCAGACTGAAGTAAGTTCTAGAATGCGGAGGCCTATTCGTCTTCAGTCAGTAAGTTATAAATTTTGATAGGTGCAGCTGTTGTCTTTGTCAGCTGTTGTCTTTGTCAGCTGTTGTCTTTGTGAAGTCGTCTTCTATCAGGTTACTTCCGCGATAACATAGTATACACACACGCACATGGAGGTTATTACAATTACTTGAGGAATTTTTAAGGGCAAGAACCTACTAAAATGGTCTTTTTCGTGTAGTCGGGTGTTTATTTTGCATGTTGGCTCTAGAAGTTTCTTGGTCTACATGGACATAGTTCTTCTTCTTTCATTCACGAGATTACGATCAACGCATTCATAGAACAAGATATAGTCCTTCGTCCCCATACATAAACTTTTGAAAACAGCGGTGGTGAGTCATTTTTGGCTAGAGGGTGATCCGCACGAAGTCTTGTGTCGGTCTTTCTCTTCTATCTAGTAAAAATAGTATTCAGCAAAATAACGACGATCATCAAGTTACTTTCGGTCGGTTTAGGCTGATTTTGGAGAAGATTCTCCTTTTCATCTAGTTGAGACCTATTGTATTCTAAAGGAGCTGCAAGAAGTGGACTCACTCTCATTACAACTTGAGAGAAACAAGTTCGTTTCTACTAGAAGAAGTAGTAGAAGTAGAGCTACTAGACAAGTTGCACGAAAGACGTCGTACTAGTGACTACAAGTCAGTGTCGTGTAGTTGTAGTCTTCCAGCACCCTTCAAAATGCAGGAGTACAAGCTTTTTGTCGGCAACTTGCCTCCAGATATCTCGCAAGAGGACTTGCGGACTGTCTTCAACACTTACGGCATGGTCACAGATGTGCACATTATGACAGGTGTCTATAGCTCTCTATCTTTTACTGCAGAATTTTTTTTTTGAACGCCCTCTTCTTTGTTCACCGTCTTCATCGCATATAGTATGATACCACATGAGTAGTTTTACATATGCATTGATTATGGATCTCCATTCTCCCCCCTTCCCCGCTCCACAGGTCGTTCCCAGTCGGGTGCAGCCTGCGCATTTGTGCATTATGGGGACCAGCTAAGCGCGGATCAGGCAATTGCAGCTCTTAACAAAGCTTACAAAATCCGAATTGACGCTACGGATCCAATTACTGTATTGATAATTTATTTAGGCATTGATTCGAAGTTGCACACGACAAGGGTAACTAACCAGGTAGTCCGCCGTTCTGAAAAATCTCCAAATACATACTAGCCCAGCTTGCTTTCCCCGTCCCATCACCACAAGTGCAGTCGTACTACTGCTAGTACTCCACTACTAAACAAACAACTATTAAAAACAGGTTTCTCACGCAAACCAAAAACAGGTTTCTTACGCGAAGATGGATCGCGCGGGAAACAATTATACTGGTGTCGCCTTTAACCCGTTGTTGAACCCTGCCTTGACGTCTGGGCTTTATCCACCAATCAACCCTTATGATCCGACCAACGCTTACAACATGTACGCGGCTCAGGTACTTCAAGAACAGTCACGCTGCAAGCCAATCAATCTTCAAAAATGTACTTCCTTGTAAACAAAAATTAGACGAGGTGGCCCTTGACATCAAACTTCAACAGCAAGCAATGGCTATCACTCTCCACAATCTTCACAGCAAGCAATGGCTATCACTCTCCACAATCTTCACAGCAAGCAATGGCTATCACTCTCCACAATCTTCACAGTAAGCAATGGCTATCACTCTCCACAATCTTCACAGCAAGCAATGGTCGGTGGCGCACCGGGAACCCCTGGAGCGGACTTTTTGAACCCGCTCTATAATCCGTTAAACCACCTGTCAATGCTGCAGAAGGGAAACAATGCTACCAGTATGGCAGGATTTGGATCTCAGGATTTGTATGGTGCATTTGGACAAGGTTGTAAAAAATTTTCAACCTGCTCTCAGGAATATTATCGACCGAAGTCACCTCAGACCAACATCGTTACTCAAGAACAAGCATTTCTAGCCTCGAAAGCACAACCATATTCTTGTCCCCTCACCCTATGTACTGATATTGAACGGAACCAGGCAGTTACTTGTAATTGCTACGTGGTTCGAATGAATGAATGAAAAGAAACACCCTCCCTCCCCTCCTCCCTTCATTCCCCGCGGCGGTCCCGGTGGTATGGGTGGTGGTATGTTTAATGGTAAAAAGGGAAGTGGAGGCATGAATGGTTACAGTGGTACGCAGAAGGGTCCTCGACCGGGAAGAAACCCACATCCGAATCATCCGGGAAAGATTTTCGTCGGAAATCTGCCCACCGATATTACCAAAGAAGTGCTTAGACAGGTATTACCAAGGAAGTAGTCAGTAGGAAGGAGGCCTCAATTATGTTCTCTGATTTAGCAACGTCTCATTCTCAACACCGGCCAACCACCAACATTTTGAATAATATTATGTTATATGAATAGGTCTTCTCCACCTACGGTGTTGTAACGGATGTTCACGTAATGGTTGGCAAATCTGACAGCGGACAAGCATGTGCCTTCGTGGAGTACCAGCAGCAGATTGAAGCACAAACTGCGATTAACACGTTGAACAACAACTACGAAATCAGAGAGGGATGCGGAAAAATTGTTTTATGTGGTTCCGGACTTGAAGTTCGCCAAAGACAACATTAGTTTTATCGTGAATCTTCCGACTTTGGTCCTGATGACAACATGATTAGTTTGCTTTCTTCGTAATCGAGATGGTATTTTTCAATTTAGTTTTGCCAGTCCTGCTCTCGTTGCTGTAGAAGTTCTACTCGTTTGTGGAATCTTGTCACATCGATTCATCCTGCCGATAGGTGCTATAGGCTTACCAGGGATGCACAGAATAGCCCCCCCTCTACCCAATGCACCACAATTAAATACTGGAACATCACCTCGTGCTAGGTAAATGAATGAATGAATGAATGAATGATCAACACGCTGAACATGATAAGTACCTTCTCCCCCTTTCCCCATGCTCTAATCTCCTGTCGTTTCTACGAGAAACCGGACTCTGGTCGCCCGGGTGGCTTGAAGGGCGAAACAAGTTCGACCTTTCATAGTGGTTCCACTTACAAAGGCGGGTATGGCCAAGGAAGCCAAACCACATCGTATTATGGCCAAGGCGGAAAGAAGGGATCCGGAAAGGGACGATACAGTATTCATACTGAATACGGTTCAGGACGATTTCATAGGATTTTCAATGTTTGCAGTTGGCCAGAGACGAATTCTACTTCTTGTCGTCGATTAAGACAGAAAGAGACTACTTGGAGACTACTAATTTCTTAACTGATGTAGTCCTCTCATGATCATCAACCTTCTTCTTTACTACCCTTGTTAGGCACATACCTCTTGTTAGGCACATTCATTCATTCATCACCAACCTTCCATTCTCTCCGAATTCTTACAACGTATGACAGGTTCCGATCACTCAAGCGGTTATGGCAACCGCTACAGGCAGGAGGATTCGTATTCTAAGGACAAGAACAACAATCTGAATGCCGAACCGCAGAAGAGTCCCATGATTCAGCAACAGCATGCCGCATTCTTATCAGCGAGCCCGAACAAAGACAAACCGAATGGTATCTATAAGATCTAGTAGTTGTAGACTTCTGGTTATGTATGATGTTGAGATGGAAGACAAACCAAATGATGTTGATGGTACTGGAAGTATACTTCTGCTGTTGTACTAGTGGAGGTATGTTGAGTAGATCAAATAAAGAAGATAGAGATACTCTACTTTTTATCTATGAAAAAAATGCTTCCAACTAATTCAAAAGGTCCCCAAGAGAGTGCGAATCTGTCGACTCCGCAGAATGATGAGCGTGCCGACAGAGGCTTCCGCAAGACGAGTCCGGCTCAGAAGGTCGCCACTAAAAGTACCACAGGTTCCCCGGGTGAGGAAGGTAATATTTGAGGTATATCAATGTCCTTTTTGTTTCATTGGCTAGAGACCGTCTCCAAGGTTGTAGTTAATTTGGCTTGTAAGAACAATCAGTATCGATGTAATTATCCTATTTCTCAATACAGGTGCTTCCACAGAGAGCCCTTCACAGGTCGCTTTAGTGGCTTGAGACGGTTCTCGAGCTTAAGACAAGGATTCATTGAAAGACGAAAAGAACGGAGGATCAGAAGAAAAGAAGGAGATCTGTGCTCCTTTGGCTCAGTCTCCTAGCTTTCTTCTCAGAGGAGGGGAACATTGGGGTTTCTACAACCTGGAACATACTGAACAGACGGGGACTTTTTATGAAGAAGAACTCCCTTGTATCGCAGATTCGACATACAAGAATCGACATACTAAATTTCCACAACTGTTTCCCGCAATGCTGGATCATGGAGGAGCATCTGCTACTCAGTTTCTTCTAGTCTACTTTTCAGGAGAAGATTCAGGAACCAACATCTGTTCTTGATGTCAAGAAGGCGTGTTTGCTGTGTTGGGTCTAGCAATGTGGGAAGTGGAAGATGGTGGACATAAGTTTAAGGTCTGCGACGGCAATCCATTTCCACGGAGTGGATGTAGTGTTTTTGCTTCAGTTATATTTTCATGCTGCTCAAAAAGAAGAACGCTCTTAGGAAATGAAAACTACATCCACACACTGAACAGGTCGATAAGAATCTGCTCAGCGAAGGAAATGGGTTATCTCAGAGTTTACCTTCTAATACGCACATTGGGAACAAAACGGTCGCCGAAGCATGATACATCAACATCGATCATGGCATGAAAGAACTCAAAATGGAAGTATCCTGTTCAACATCGACTTGCAGCTAGCAACTTGTTACACAAAATACTCAGGAGTTGGATTGCCACGAAAATGCTTGTACTACAACTTGCTTGAAGGAAATAAGAAAACTTGAACTTCTTGGAAGATGAAAGCTCGTCATGTCCTTTTACTTGTAGAAGGACGCGATAGGTTCGTGTTGGGACGACTTGTCATGTCCTCCTACCTGTAGAGGGACATTTGTTATAGCCACTTTGAAGAGACAACACTAGTTGAACGTGAAAACCTACATGGAGAAGAATCATGATGACACATTGATAAGAACATCAACATCGACAACATAGAAGTGGGCTTCCCTAACAGTAAATGCCGCCAAAGAGTGGTTACTGTTGCATCCTTCATCAAAGAGAAGTAACAAGCGACAACATAATCACACCTGCTAGAGAAAGAAAATGGAAGTGCTACTCAACGTCGACATGTTTACTTGTAATTTCTACTACGAGCAACTACTCCTAATCTGGACTTGCTTAAAGAACGTCTGATCTAGTACTTGTTTTACTATGTTAGTTAGTCTTTCAGATTGTGAAGAACCGTTAATATATGGTAGAAGTAATCAGAAGAATAATGAGATAAACTAATTAGATCTCATCATGATCTTGACACGACAGGGGCCTGGTGACAGAAGCTGTTTTTGAAAATACTAACTTTGCAAGAATGAAGATTTGACTTGATAGATGTATCTATGATGATGTTAGAGTTGTTGGAAGTCATGCTACTCAGGTCCTTGAGTTTTCTTACTTTTGTTGTGTGTTTACACAAGGTTGGACTCGGTTTTTTCTCCTGTCGTGTCTGACGCCAGTCAGTCTTTCGTGTCCGTTTTTATCAAATTATCGCTGTATTATGATCAACAGAACTTATGAATTTTTCCTTGTCAATTACGATTTGTACTACTTACACTTGATAATAATTTCTACTTTGTTTATACTTTTCTCTTGTCGATACCGATAGTACCAATAGCTACTTTGTATGTTCTAGACGGAAAAGGATGGAACACAATCACTCAAACTTTTCATCAAACAAAAATAAATCCTAATATGTCACCAGTTGTCGTTCCTTGTTGTAATAAATCGATCTGATAGAAGAAGAGCAGGAGGTCGAAGTGTTTTTATTTCAATGTAGTTGTCACCAAGTCGATGTTGGTTCTTGAATAAAGTCCTTCTAAAGCACGAACGTTAGCATAATCTCATTTTCAATTCGTTTGTTTGACCCTCTGATTTGTTATCTTGGAGGCAAACTACACTAACACCTCTTGCTAGGTAAATGAATGAATGAATGAACACGACTTCATACTAGGAACAAGATAACACAGGAGGAGCAACAAAAAATTCGAAATATTATTGATACAGTAGTAGATCTTCGTTGAATATGAAAATGAATCTTTCCCAGAAACTGCTAGAAGGAAGTGTGCATGTGGAACCGTCAATTTCCTCCTCAGAGCGTCTACATGTGAGGCGTGCATGTGGAACCGTCAAGTTCCTCCTCAGAGTGTCTACATGTGAGGCTTGTTGAGCTCCATGCGAGACACGGCTGATGCGTGGAAGGCTCTGATATATCATCAGCAGCTAGTCTATCAGGTACAACTAAAGACGGGGGGATACGGGATGCCTTTTGCTGACACAAACTCAGGCAGAAAGTGTCGGAGACGCACTAGGGTCAGTAGCTAGACCTAGCTACGGAGGACGGCGTCGCCGATAGAAGTAGATGGAGTTGAGCATGGTCTTTGACGTGGCCACTTACAGACACCCCAACGCGCGGTTGATACAACATTGTCAATTTGTGTTACATGGGGAGCGGACCACACTCCACCACAGCGACATGAACAATCATAAAAGAGCAGAACTTTTTTTCATCAGTAGTCGATCCTTGTTCTTATTAATATCAACTGGGAAGCAGTAGATGATGTTTATGTGCAGCGGGTAGCAGATGATGATTGACTGATAATGGCATGGGAGGACTTCTTTCTAATCTGCAACGTGGTCTAACATTCATTCGAAGAAGAATGGGGGGAGAGATAAAAGAGATGCATAGAAGTACACAAAGAACACGTTCTTGAAAATATAACATCAGAAGCACAGCACAGTAGGGAATGAGATGGCAAGAATTGCGGTGTGAGGCAATGAAGGGCTAGGGGTTTTAATCTCATGTTATTTCTTGCTCGTACGCCGTGTAGGGTTCAGATTCCTTGCAAGCACCTTGCAGTGGGAGTGCAGCAGCGTGGTAAACTCGACCACGCGGGTGCTGCTACAGGGGCTCGCACCTTTGATAATAAAGAGGGCTCAGTTTGATACGGGTACAACTACCTATTTTATCAAACGGTGCGACCTTGGTACGTTGTCCCATGACTAACCCTGTTATGAGCCCTCAGTGCGCATACATTCACCTCAGGTAGAATTGGAAACAAGCCGTGACAGTTCGGCTTCCATCGCGTCTGGTTAATTCAAGGAATAAAGAAGGTAGTCGTTCTCTACTACTCTCTACTTCTTGTTCATCTTGATGTGGTTCCCTAGTAGTCGTATGAAGATCAACATACTTAGCAACATCTTGACGTCAATAAAAGCTGTTTGAAAAACCGTTTCTTCAAAATATGGTTGATTGTTTTCTTGAATAAATTGCGTCCTTGAAGACTAATTCGTTATTGCATCTTGTTGCTTGGTATTGGTTCTCAAGTATCTATTTGAATTTGGATTTGCTTGAAGTCAATCTTTGAAAGTGGATTTGTAATCTCTCTTCTTTTGTTGTACTTCTGTCACCATTTCCGGCTGTCTGTCGTCCAAAAGACAATTTCACGCATGTGAAGGATGCTAGTTTCCTTCTCAAGGGGTGACTCTGGTTTAGGTTCTTTGTTCGAATATTTAGGCTGGTGATCAAAATTGTGGTACACGGCGGACTTATTTCGACGTCTTTTTTTCGGAAATTCATTTTTGACTTCAACTTCAAGAATGCAGCTTGTTGCTTGCGTGTGGTGCGCATCGGTCTGATGAGGCATGAAGAGTGGTGAGAATGTGTTTGCAGAGCGACCTGCTTGCATAGAAAACGAGTTGGAGTTTCATTTGTACTACGTCACCTTGAAAAACTTTAAACCCGAAAGGAGCATTCAAGCACACATTAGAAATTTATGAACGAATAAACTCTACTACTTTCTGTGTTTGAAAATAGTACAACAACTGGGTAACTCTAATAGCTCTACCTGTGAACAAGTATTGCTGTCTTTTTAGGAATTAACCTATTGACCCGATCCGATTTGATCTGAGATATCATCATGAACTATAGACAAGAAAGAATGACAAAAATGCCTGCAACTACATCTTCAAATAATGCTGGCTTGCCCCCTCATGGCGCTTCGAGGATCAACGTGGGTTAAGGCAGACATGTTTCTACTCCTAGGTCGTAGCTCACGTTGCCGAGTGAAGCTATACTTAATTTTCGCCACGCCGTCGCACCTAGTATTATAAGGAGGTAACCGGACTCCACCCGCCGCCGGTTTGCGAACCGGATAAAGCTGAGGCCGCTCCTTCAGTAGCCCCGGGATCCAAAAAAAAAAGTCCAGGCAGAAGCGAGGCCCCCTTGAATCTTGAATCTTTGGATGTAGGTTTAGTTGCTGTTTGGTGTGGTCTTTTGTTCACTTCAGCATTCGGAGAAGATACCTGTTACCTTAGACTGTAAGCTACTTAATACTATTTTTCTCTTCATCTAAGCAGACACAAAGACGTTTTCTCTTCGCGATGGAAATACAACAAGGCACGCAGATACCAACACAAGACGAGGAGAATTCTTGCTGCGTGAGCTGCACAACGAGAGCTGGCGTGGTCATCGTGCTCGAGAAACAGGACAGGCTTTGCAACATGCGGAGCAGATCTCCTTTCCAAAATGGATGGATGGGTTCCCTGCGTCATCGTCGTCCTCCGCAAGGAAGAGTCCTCGTCAAGATATTGTACAGCCAATGAATACGAAGCAGAGAAGCCCAACATCTTTGAGTAAGAAGAACAGTCCATCTTCTCAGTTCTTATTGTCCTCGGAAAACAGAGCAGTGCATGTTGGAGGAGGCAACGCCGGTGTGAAATTAAGGCTTCTTTGGAATTCCGTGATCCATCAGGCATTGAGTTTTTGCGGGAAAAAGCATCTCCATGATCGACACAGACACTACGGACTATTCTTTGGACCTCCTCTAATGACAGCGCCATCTGTAGAGCAAAATATTCCAGTGTATCCCGCATCGAGAACGAGATCAATGTTACATCGATCAATGGGAGCAGGACAGCACTCGCCAGGTGGCACTATCCCTGCTTCTGTTAAAGTAGAAGGAAGCCAACATGTTCCCGTCGATGGGAGAAATCCTCCGGGACAAGCACAACCGCAACAGAAAGCACAGCAGAGACCACATCAGACACCACCAGCACAAGAAGATCATTTACTGAAACCGAACGGACCCTTGAAACCTAGTAAGTGGGCGTTGAATGAGGTGGAGCGCGAACGAAGGGTGCGTGAAGAGTTGTCGTTCTTGCTTTCGTCATTACAGATGGAAGCTACTGAGGAATTAAAGCGAGAGACGGGGGATAAAAGAAAAGGAGGAGCAGCTGGTCGAGTCCCAGTATTAAGACCAGGTGCTGTCTTAGTATCAAGTACGTATATATAAGGCTAGGCGAACTAGGTGTCTGAGAATCAGTATTGAGACGAAGCTGTTAAGACTAGGTGGATGCTTCTGCTGGTGATCTCTTCTGTATTAGCTAATTCGTTGTGAAAGGAGGGGGCAGAAGAAAAATATGTTATGCGGAGCTATACCGAATCTTTAGATCATTATATGATCGTCTACTAATGTTTCGTGAAATCCGCGCGCAGGAGGCTCTGTTTTCGTTTCTTGAAGGGCGACCGGCGCCTGTGCATGAGAGGGAGTGGCGTTTTACTTGAGTCGGGATCACGGACCATGCCTCAGGGACGGCAGATGCAGGGTTTCGCTAGTAAAGCGCAGTTTTTGCCGCCTACTAAAGGTCTTGCACAGTGTTGAAAGAAGCCGGATGACACTGCTTGCTTCATGATAGAATTTTGAACAGAACATGCTGCATGTATGAAGCCGCTCGTGATCACGCAGTATGAAGAAAACTTTTCCTTGGAGCACTCACTGTGTAGCGTAAATACTTGGTGAAAGGAACGATTTGTGCATTACTTAGATGAAAGAAACGACCGTAGATAATTTCTACTCAGCTCAAGAATCAATCTGAAAAAGACATGACGCAATAGAAGATTTAAGCTTGTTGCTCTCTACTTTGAATCAGCCTCATCAAAGAGATGATTGGTGCCCGCTCTTGCAGTTCGTCACAGTCAGAAGTGCAAGAACATCAGTGTTAGTATACTCCTGGAATGTTGGTCAACTCATCAACCTGAATTTCTTCTGTCAAACTTGAGACCTCCAATCTGTGATCATCGAGTGTGAGTTGTTATCCTCTAGTGGCAATGAAAAAAAGCATGTTGATATTCATTCAGATCACTTGGTTTATAAGGGGCGAAGCGAGTCAAGTAGACCTACACTTAGACTTGTACTATTTATGTGAGGGTAAGTGTACATGCACTAGAAGTACTCTGTTTGTATCTGTACTGAGAAAACAGGTTGACACGTTTCACCAGTGAGAACTCAAGGAGTTGTCGAGAGCATTAGATTGAGGAATCTGTGAAATCCGAGTCGTCCAAATTCTGTCTTATCTTGCGAGTTGTGATTCATAGCTACTCCGAAAAGAAAGTAGATGATGATCAATCTATCAATGGTCATCAAGGTCTTCGTCTACTAAGAAGTATCCATCTACAACATCCTTTTGAGCTTTGTTGTTTCGGATTTTGCTATGGTAATTTTACTCTTGATTTTTCCTATGAGGCTTTCTTCAACATGATTGACAATCCCTAAATCCAGGCTTTTTTACTTTCGTTTTCTCCCTGTTCCCTTGCTTTCAACCCCGAATCAAACAGAAATACAACTCCCACAAATCTAATCAAATACAAACTCAAATACTTCTACTTTCCTCTTCTATACAGCTTCCACTTCGCTCTTAGAACTATCGTCTCTCACTTCTTCTCCGTCTAATATTTCGCTTTTACATCAATCGTCTCTCATACATTAGCTATTTCGTCCTTCTTGTCGCTCTTAGATCTATCGTCTAAGGCATATCAAAAGAATGGTCTTCTTGTTCCACCTCTCGGACGAGTTTGCTCGCATATCGTCCCCCATCTCGTCCCCGGGTGATTGTTCGCCGGGAGATGCTTCGCCGGATGATGACGCGCCGGCGGCGCGGGTGGTGCCGCGGGCTTTTGCGGATGCTGGTGCCTCGTTCGTCTCCGTCTATCGAATGGCGGACAGCGATGACGAGGACGACGAGGAGGAGGAGGAGAGTGACGCGGTGGCGTGCTGGTGGGACGGGTCCCTTGAGCTGGAGGGGCAAAGCGGTGGGATGGGGGAGCGAAGCGGCCCGGAGTGGTTCAATTTGGCGGCCGATGAGGTGGCTGAGGAAGAAGCCACAGCGGCGACGCTTTTGGGCCTCCTGTTCCTCTTGGTTGCCTTGGCCTTTTGCCTTGTGGGGGTTTTCGGTATTTCTTTGCTTATTATTTTTTCTTTGTATTTTCCGCTCCTCTTTTAGTCTGTTACTGCAGCTAGTGAGTTAGTATCTGTGTTTATGTGATACAGCTTATTTAGTAGGTTATTGCCAGTAAGTTCGTAATAGTAAGCTAGTATGAGAATTTCAGTATCAGTAAGTTAGCGTCGGTGAGTCAGTACTAGTAAGTTACAGTATCAATATTTCAGCAATCAGCATCAGCAAGTGAGTGCCAGTGCCAGCATTTTAGTATCAGTAAGTCAGTACTACTGTTAATTTAGGACCAGTAATCTAGTATCAGCATTTTAGCGTCAGTATAAGTTCGCATCAGAAGTAGGTTAGCGTTAGTATCAGTAAATGAGTGCCAGCACCATTTTATTACCAGTAGGTCAGTATGAATAGGCTAGTGTCAGTAATCTAGTGTCAGACCAGTAACTTAGTGTGAGTGATATAGTACAGGTGCGCTAATGTCAGCAGCCTAGAGCCACCAAGTGTCGTTGCGTAGACATAGCGCTAGTGAACTTGACGAAAACTTCTAACAACCACAGGCCTGCTGGTGAACGTGGCGTTTGGCCTGCTTGTGCGGGTCACGGAGTCCTTAGCCAAGCTGGTGAGTCTTGCGCTCGAAAGTGCACAGTCTACCACCAGAGGAACAAAAAGAGAGCGAGCGCGGGCTATGTGTATCCGGCGGAGGTACAGCCTGTGGCAGGTGAGTCAATTCCTTTCCTATAATCCTGGACATGATGAAGACAACGAGGACGGACGTCAGCGCTTGCTGAGCAAATCCACTCACTGAGCAATATTTGTGCTTCTATAATTTGAATTGTTAAACATTAAAAACCATGGAATCGACTGCGACGGCGATAATTTACTTACCCAAAAACAAATAAATGTTCAAAATCATAACAGCAAAAAGCGTAGTGCAGCTTTACAGTGTAAAAAAAATGCCATAATTGATATGCTAATAAAGTAACGTGGTCGACAGCAGTACGACCAAAAATCTAGTTTGTAGAAACTAATCGTCTGTTAATTTGAAAAAGTGATGACGTTTATGATTTGTTTCCGTGTATTATAAAACTAGTGAAGTCCTCCAAGTAGGAGTTGGTAACTGAAACTGTACTAATAAGTTAGAGCTGCAGATTGTTTTCATTGAAGAGCCTCTCAGCATGTTCTCATGTTGGAGCCATAAGTAGCACTTTCAGCACGTGAAACAACTCATATGGAACAGAAAACAGATGTAAACCACAACGACTCCATATCTGTCGCAATCGATGTAATAATGTATTCGAAAATAAGGTGTGCTAACTGTGAGTTTGAACGAACGAACAAGATCACCAACAATTTCTCATGTACAAAGAAACGTAAAGGTATAGTACTGTTCTTGTCACTGAGTGACACATACTATCTAGGGCCTGAAGGCCATACAGTCCGAACCAAAACGAATGACTTCTTGTGTACAAACTAAGATATGAAAGGCGTAGCTGCAGCCTTGTACTATTAAATTGGAGCAGCAAACTGTTGAAGGGAGTATATGGACAACTGTCCGCATCACTGAGTGATGCATACCAACAAGTCCGAGCACCATCAGTCCAAATCGCACTGACTTCTTCTTGTGTACAAAGGAACTCATGCCTATACGCTTGCCTTGTCGCAGGTGAGCCAACTCCTATCCTATCCTAAGCGTCAAAATAAGCCGCTAGCATGCCGTTGATTATGAATCTCCTGGTAGCAACGAACGAAGAAAGCTGCTTTCATACGTAGGTTCTCGTGCTACGATGGTGGTGATGTTCCCAGTAGAGCTGCATTGAACTATTTGCTCCAGAGAGATAATGGTTGTGGATATGCTCAGGTGGGAGAGAATGTCCCAAAAAAGAAACAAAAGACTCATATGAACCATGAACATGCTTGAAATGCTAGATGGACCACCTGGAGAACCACGAGAAACACAAAAAAGTTTTTGATATTACTATGATTGTGCATCAACATAGATACATTTTTACTTCGGTTTGGTACGTGTTGTGCCTCATCAATGAATACAGAACTTCAAACTTCGGCAAGACCAAGAGGCTGACACCATGGAAACATAAGAAGAGAGAGAGAACATAAGGGCACAAGACTTTGAAAAAAAGTAAGTCTTGCGAAACTAGTACGAACATCAACCTGTGAAGACGTCATCTCGTTGTTTATATTTAACATTTCATCTCACGACAAGAGATTCTATCAGAGATCCTATCAGAGAAAGCTTCTATCCTACTACTTACTACATGTACATGTCTTATCCTACTACTTACTACATTTTTTGCATGTACTTCTAGTACATGTACATGCTTCATGGACGAGTCACAAAATGTCGATGTCCGCGTCGGAGCTTGTGAGTGGGAATGCAGACTTCCAAAAGCGTCTGGACGAGTACGTTTTCAGTCTGAAGAAACAAATCGCTCTCGATGTGAATAACAAGGCGACGGTGAAGGAAGGCACATTAGGGGTAGACACTCAGCATCTGGCGTGGAGTATTCTGAGTGGAACCTTCTTGGATTCAAGAGGAATATTCAAGAGGGGGGAAACTCAGGGAGCCACTCCATCGCAGGTACTGAGTGTCTAGCGTTAAGCATAGGAAAAGACAAGTCGAAGTCCTCTTTATCTTCTCCCTTGTCTCCAGGGGGTGCCGGAGAAGGTGGAGGTAGTAGTGGATCAGCCAGTCGGCAGCATGTTGGACGAGGAGGTGGTGTCATGGGAGCTACGCGGAAAAATCTGTTCGAAGCTTCTGCAGAACCGCATCAACTGAGTGCAGGATTGGACTACTTGCGAGAGCTTGGCCTGTCCCCACATGTGGGTGGTAGGGCGTCTGGCCGTGCAACCAGTAGAAGTAGTGCGGCTGGGTCTCCTCTACTAGATTCTGAGTTGGAAGCGCGCACGAGGGACGATCTCAATCGATGGCATGCGGCAAAAAACAAGCCGGCGAGCCAAATTTAAGCATTTAGAATGTACAAGTGTTTCAGGAGGAGTTGTTTCGAATTTGATTCAATTTAGAAGCAAGCCACAGCAGAGCAGTTACGCATCTGTGAATCATTACACCTCGTCTCGTGCCATTCATCTTCTTTCAACCTGCTTTAAACCTACTTCTTCTAACCTGCTTCCTCAAAGTTGAGTAATGCGGCGTCCTCTACTCGTCTAGTACCATTGGAAGAGGACAGCACGGCTCAGAAACCAGCAGGTCGTACTTCGTTTTATCTCTCCGGAGGAGCACGTGTAGAGGCTGAGGAACGTCTGGCGTTGGAACACGAGAAGCAGTTGGTGAGTCTCAGTCTAGAGGAAACGCAGAAAAAAGTGGTGCACTTTCAGATATGGGAAGCTTTTATTCATCTCTCAGAGCATCTCAGAGCATCTCTTCTCCAATGAAATGTGTTGAAAAGCGGAACAAGGGCATCGAGATGAGGGAAGGCCAAGTGAGATGAATTTAAGCGCACCCGCACTCTAAGTCGAAACGAACTGCGACAGCAGCAACGTGCAAATGAAGAGCTCATTGGGACTTTGGAGAGCACGCAACAAGCAAACAAGGAATTGCAAGGACAGTTGCGAGGCCAGGAACGCCAGATCGTCAAACTGACGGATGAGCTAATCCGGAAAGATGAGTATGGCAGGTTGTAGATTTGCTTGATCCTCTCGTATACAACCAACGAAAAATAAAAACGTATTACTGCCACATTTAGTGGCTCTCTTGCTCCTCTCCACCCTTTTTCTTCTTCCACTTCCCTCCGTTCCCCTCTCTTTCTCTCCTCTTTCTCTGTCTTTCCCCCCTTCCTGCTTCTTTCCTCCTCTCCTCCCCCTTAGCTTCATCTCTTTGAAAAGAGCCGAGAGGGTGAAGAATCCAAACGGTTGCTGGATGACGCGACAGAGAGTCATCATGAGGAGTTCCGGAGGCTTGAGGGTAAGCTAGAGGATTTCAGGCGCCGATCCAACGACCATATGGCAGCATGGCGCTTGCGCATTCGGAATCTGCTCAATGGTGTGCTTGTAAACGTGAGAAGACTGAGTTAAGGATGAATGATTGTGATTTGTTCATAGTAGTACATGATGGGATGCTCAGGTATTTGCGTCTAGGTGTCATTCGTTCACCATCACAAGCACTATTCTCTCCGCTCCAATGCTTGTTTATAGTAGTACGTAGTCTCAAGTGTCCTTCATGAAGTTGAACTACAGGGTGATTAGTTGTCTCCTGTGTCCATCTCCATACGTTGCAGTAGTGGCAGAACCAGAAGTTTACACTCTAACTCTCGTCGGACTACCATGCGACACGAAACAGTACGAAGGCGCAAATGGAAAGCTTTTTTCATGAGATTTTAGTGCATGGAATAGGCCGTTCAATCTTGTCGGAAGTGAAATCGCGAAGTCGGAAATTTGCCGAGAAGGAAACACAATTGCGAACAAACGTGCGAGACTTGACGAAAGATTATGTTCGCGACGTAGTAATCTACTTCATAGCTTGAAATTGAAATTTCATCTCTTCATCATTTTGATTTTTGCTGTGCAGCTTGGTAGTGAGTGTAGTTCTTGTAGCAAATTCAGCATCTTCTGGAAGCCATGAACGAACCAAAGATCCATATTCACCTGTTCTAATTCAAGTTAGAAGATGAAAAGAATGCGCGCAGAAAGGAGGTACAGACGTGGAGCCAGCGACACGCACAATTACTGGCAGATACGGATCAAATCAAGGTACAGCTTCCTGGGATTTGTATTAAGGTCCATGTATGACTATGAATCTACAGAAGGTACTACAGGATAGTTGACAGGCCTCAACGGCGTCAGGAAGACGCAGATAAGAGGTTACATGACATTGTCATTGTCTTCATCATCTCTGTGTCTCCTTATTGACTCGTCCAACATGCGCCTCTGTAACTGTATGCATTTTGTGATGTGTCAACTCTTGAATACCAACACTTCACCACGCCAGGTAAAGTCCTCCCGTGACGGCAATGCCGCAGCCGCGCAGATTAAGAGCCTTGAGGATGCGTTGAGAGGTGAACGCGAATTACTCGGGAAAGAACGAATGTTACGGCTGGGTTTCGAAAGGTGGTATTTCCTACCTCAATATTTAAGTACTTAGTTATCCCAAGCAGCTATGACTCTAGTCTTCCTGCTCAAGATTCATGTTTTTGTCACCAACTTAAACTTCACCAGTGAGAATAATTGCCCGACCAGTCCGCTCTTACTCTCTCTCTCTCCCTCAAGGTATAGCTACCACTTTGTAACAACCAGCTTCCTCAATTCTAATAGAAGAGTTCGAAGGCATTATCGATGAAGGATTGCGGTACAAGAACGAGGCAGAGGAAATGATCCAAAATGCGAAGCGAAAATGTGCAGAATTGACAGAAGAATGTAATACTACTACTTAGTGAAGTACTTTTCATTTCACGCCTAGTCTCTCAGAACAACCATCTGATCGTCGTCCTGATTTGAGAAATCATGTCGTTTATTTGAAATTCCAGTGTACTAGTCAATTTGAAACAATCACCACCGAAAGGTCGCCAGCTCCGTGCCGACACGACTCAGCAAACTGATAGTGTACACTCGCTTCATAACCGTCTCCGCGAACAGGAACAGGCGGTTCATGCGGCCCAACTGACTGCGGATTTACTAAGGGAGCAAATTGAGGATCAGAAAAAGCGATACGAGGAACAATTCGATTTTGAAGTAAATCGATTGAAGCGAGAGTTAAGAGCTAAAAGCAATTACTCGAAAACTGAAAATATTACCCGAGTTACTGACTGAAATACGGGATCTAGCTTTGACAGGGCTACTCTTCCTTGTTCAGTATGTCGCTTGTTTTCAGTAGTTACTTGCTTATTTCAGTTTTTCGAATAGCTTTGCTTTGCAACTATGCTGATAGGTGGCCATGGTTAAGGACTCATCACCAGGAAGGATTCGACCCTTTATTTGTATTATAGTGGCATATGATGTGGCATTACTTCTTATCATTTCTTTGACACTCCTATTGAATAGTAACGGATAACAACTTGAATTTCTTCAATCCTGTCTTTCTCTCTCTAACATACTACGAAGACAAGGTTATCGCCTTCTCGGAAACTGGACATGCGATTGGCACTGACATGGCGAGAAATGTTCAGTTGCTGCAGGATGACATTCGTCGTCTGAAGGCCGAAAACGAGGCTCTTAGTATGGACAAGAAGGCAGCTGATAATGATATGATTGGGATTGAGCATTGTCTAAGGTGTAAGTGGATCACACTAGCATCACTTCGTAAAGCTATAATTTGTAATCCAATGGTGTCTCATACGACACCAACGAGTGAATTTCTTTTACTTATATGGTCCACAGCTGCCAGTATCACAGAAATACTGTCAGACCACGTCTCTACGGTCACCATGAACGGTGATAACAGGGACAATAGCATGCAAATTACTTTACTCCAACTTCGAACCTAGTAGTTCCCACACCGACCCCCACGGAAATTAATCTGAAGAATGTCCCTCCTTCTAATTCATATTATAGTACCTGGAGCAATGGAACGCAAGGGATGGATTTAAGGAGAGGATCGAAAGTCTGGAGCAAGAGAAGGCGAAAATTGAGCTTATGTTTGCTGAGGCTAGGATCGCCTGGGGCGAGAAGGAAGAGACCTTGCTGAGGGAGTTGGAGAGGGCAGCAGGCAAAGACGTGGAGTTAATGCAACTGGCTAGAGATCGACGAGAGGTAGTTCTGTTGATTTTGAAGTTTGCCTTTTTCTTATTCTACGACCGTTTTTTACTAAAATAGAAAATTGAATGGTTCCGTCTAAATTGCAGTGCATTCTTCCATACAACTTGTGTAAGACGCTGATCAATCCATCTTATCCCTACAGCTCGAGTTGATTTCGCAGACAAAGGAACAAGCACTTGCGGATAAGACTGGCCAACTGAGGCAGGATTTAGAGCTTCTAGAAAGCGAATTTAGAGAAGAGCTCGCTCAAAAAACCAAGGAGTCGAGGGAAAATCGCGAAGAAGCTAAAGTTAAGGACTGAGCCTGACGAGGATAGTTGTGTGACATTCTAGTAATTCTACTATTTTCATCCACCTTGCAATAGAAGTACATGTAGAGAACTCTCTTCAAACCTCTCTCTTATAGCATTAGAAAACCTCTAACCGCCTCTTGCGCCAACAATTGGACAGCGAAAAAGAACAAACTCACCGACTTGAACTTGAGAAAAGCGAGAAGGCGGAAAAGTGTAAGATATTGGAGGAAAATGTAATGTATGAGCGTGGAGAAAGGGAACGAGGGAGACGCGAATACGAAAATTGGAGGTCAGATTAAGGCTCTCGTGAGATGGGGATTACTTCTTGTAGAGTAGTTGTCACCTTTTTAATCCATTTTTCAAACAAACTAGATCGATTGACTAGATGGAAGAAATCCTCAGGGACATCTGCTTAGGGAGCTTGCCGATTAGATTCAAATCATCAACTCACAGCCACAGTTCAAAACCAAAAGTGAGAAAAAGAACAAACATCTCGTAAACTACAACCAAAGACCTCGCGTCACCGCCTGCTTGCTTCTAACAAAAGCATCAAGAGCAAGTTCGTGAGTTGCGTTTAAACTACGAAACCGCCTTGGCCGAGTACAGTGAAGAAAATGCTGCTTTGAAAAAAAAGGTTGCGGAATTGTCTGGCGAAATTTCGAAGGTTGCTTCGTCCAAAGACCGGGATAATGCGAGTTTGTATTCTTAAGATCATGTACGAACGTTGCGTTTTAACCTTGATGAGGTAGAAACAGATTCAGAAAGTATCGGCAACAACCTTCCCTCTCTTAATATTTTTTCTAGTTGAAGACGCACATTATAAGAATATATTATACAACGGAAGTTGCAACTTTTCCCTTCTAATTCCCCCTAGTAGAAGACGCGCGTAAAAATCTGGCGACGTTGCAGAACGAACAACAAAAGGACACCAAGGAGCTAGAAAAGCTTCGCAGGAAGTATCAAGAGGACACTAGCGAATTAAGATTCGCATTGGATAGAGTCGAAAGGGAGAAGCAGGTGGCACGCAATGAGTGCGAGGGTGAACGCGCAAGATTCGAACGTGAGGTTGCTATTCGAACAGAGACACTCCAAACACGTGCCGAGCAAGAAGTGAAGCGCGCAAAAGCGGAATATGCCAACTGTCTACAAGATGCGGAGAAGAGATTTCAACAAAGTTTGCAGAGAGAGAAGTCCAAATTCGCTGAAGCCTTGGCCGAGGAAAAGGTGAGGGCGAATCGCGAGCGTCGAAATGCCTTGGACAGAGGTGGCGGAAGTGTTTTATGACAGTTTGCTGCATTTGTAATAGCTCTTTCCTTCTATGTGTCGTGAAACTGAGTTTATTTGTCACAATAAAACTCAGCTATTTGTCAGACATGTGAAACTGAGTTTATTTGTCACAAATTATAGAGGTTGAAGTACAAGTACTTGATGACGATGGTGAACACCACATGATCTACTGGAATTCAAGTCCTAGTACCATTCTCTTTTCATACTCAGCAGTAGAGAGCCTAGCGTTTCGAGGTGGGAGGAGCCAAATGAGAGGAGAAAGTCCTGCAGCACCTAAGGCAGTCGATGACTCCGGATTGCTGACGTGAGTCTCATTCGATTTAATAGAAGTTAGTACTGGTTGTACCTGTACATCATAGATTTCAGTTCCTTCACGCCATTGCGTGATAGAAAGTTACTTGGAAGTACTACTACAGTGGAAACCTCCGTATCAAGAAGTTTTGGTAAACACCGATCGTTTTTGCAACAGAAAGTATTGGCGCAATTCTCTCCACCATTTTGTAACTACATGCACTCGTGAAGTGGGAATATAATAAGCGAAAAATATGTACTAGTACTCGTACGTTGCCTAGAGGCGCTCGTCGTTTAGTAGAGGTGAACACTCACTGTCTAGAACTGGTGAAAACTCGTTAGGAACCTGTTGTATGCTATATCCGTCCAGATCCAAAGCCAGAGAATCAAATGTCGAACTTTTTTCTGCGAACAAGCACAATAGACGTGTCAAAAGATTGTCATTATGTTTCATAGCACCGACAACGATTTCGGAAGCCATTCCTCCGGTAATACACAACGAGGGGATCAGGGACGTACACATGACATCGTAGATGTTGTGGATGGCAGAGATGAAAATCACCTGTCGCCGTTTGAACGTCTACTTGCTGCGAATAATTTCTCGAGGGGTTAGATAGAGACCTCTGTATTTCGCTATATGCGGCTCACGGATTCGGTTGTCGCTGCGAATTCGGTCCTCGTTTCGGTTCAGCCGTACTAAAGCGACATCGGCTGTGAGCGTATTTCGAGTGTAGTGGATCTGCTGCACATGAAGTTTATTCTGTCGAAAACATGATCGGTGAGGACGAATCAACTAATAGTAATAGGCTTATCATTCAGTCGTTTGATGAGTGCTGAAGCGTCGGTTTGATTCGACATTCGGTTTTCGTAACTCATTTGTTCAAAAAATTCGCGTATCCGCACCTCATTGCGGAGAAAGAGCTACAAAAAAATACGAATGACAACACTAGTCCATTGTGGTCTACCCTAGAAGTACGTAGGCAATTCTTGCTACCAAAGTCATTATGAGGACTTCATAAGCTGCACAAGAAGAATGATGACACCAGCGTCGTGGACAGTGCCTGATGTCTCTAGTAATGGCCACGACCCGGCCTTACTGGATGTCTTTTTATCGAAGATCTATGGGACTTGGACTTCAGGGAAACCCACTTCAGGTCTTGTGGATTTTGTCGTGCCTTTATTTCGCACAAGAACGAGAAAAAGAATTGTGTCACCATCGTCCTCCAGGGGAGTCACGGCATCTTCGAGCTCTTTTGCACCTACTGCGGTCTCTTTCGTGCAAGACGAGGATTACGTGGCACTACCGGTCGTGGCGTCTTCGTGGAAAAGAGGGATGAGAAAACGGAGGGGAGTTACAACATCACTTTCCACCAGTCAGCTATTTCCTAGAAACAGTGTCCAACTACCCGCTGGAACGCAAAAAAAGACGTCCTTTATCCCATACACCGCTGCTGAGAAAAAACAAGCGCAGGCGGACATGGAAGAGAATGACAAGGAATTTAAAGAAGACAATTATGGCAGAATTTGCGACAATTTGATTTTGGATATATTTATACTTTTAGTTTCTCATTCATGCGAGGACGAGGCATACTTTTAGTTTTACTTCCTACTACCTCCTAGAAAGTCTTTTGATGTAACATCTAGTTTAATGGTTTACGGTATAAGCAATAAGAGATACGTTGAAGTAAGTGGATAATGATGATGTGGCTGGTGTATTTAATGAAGACTCTACCCTAGTAGATAGTACCTCTCTCTCTCTCTCTCCGACTCTACTTCATACCAAAGAAGAAGCTGAGGAGGTGATGGAGGACAACAAAGATGCGCTGGAGGAGGAGAAGGAGAAATTGAGTCCAGAGGAGCTTGAGTTTATGGAGCAGCAGCAGAAAGCCACGACGCCTGAGGGACGAGCCGAATTGATGGCGAAATACGCGAAAGATGATATGGCAGTGCTATGTTGTAGTAGAGGCCTAATATATTTAAGTAAAGACAACTCACTGATTATAAGTACCTTCTACCTTTTAACTTCGTCGCTTGGATAGTGTGGGTTACCCCTTCACTGGTTGTATTCATAAGTACGACAACCAAGAAAAGCAACGTTTCTCCGAGGAGAAAAATACTGTAAGTAGATCAAACAAATGAGGAATTTTCAACTTTGTTTGACCTTGACGCATCTCTTCTAAGCAACAAGAGAAGCCAGAGGAGCCTCCGCCGCCACCGCCACCTGAAACGATCGAGCTTTCCGATGAAGAATTGAAAAAGGAGTTGTTGCGCACTGGCATCGACTTGTCAAAAGATGTGGAAGACCAACCCATGCCGTTGGAAGCGGATGTGCCAGAAGCTCAGCTCAGAGGCGAAGTACCACCACTTACCAGTATAGAGGCAGGAATCAGAAAAAGGCGTAGGCGAGAAAGGAAAGCTGGAGCAGGTGTTCCTGAACTCGAATACGTGCCTACACGTGAACCAGACGTACAGGATAGGCTAGATATGCTGGAAGAAGCCTTAGATGCGACTGTCCAAGGCAGAAATGCACGCATGATACCACCAGCTGTGTCCGAAAAACAACGACGTTTACGAAGATGTAATTAGTCAAAGGAATAGAGTGCAAAATTATCTTCAACAGGAAGATCACCTACAATCAAGGACAACTCAAGAAGAAATCTACGAATTCTTTCACATGCAACAGAGGTGGTGGTGGGACTTATTGAGAAATAAGATTTCTACTCGTATGACGAGGACTAGATATCATCTCTTTAGGCAGTGAGTCTTCTCCCCCCGCGCACGACTTTCATTCTCGATCTTGGAGGAGATCGAGCAGAAGCCTCGTATTGAGCAGGACCACCATCGCTTTATGGAGAATGTAAGGCGATCTCAGCCTTATCCTGCGCGCGACGTGCTGAAGCCACCAAGACAACCGCCAAAGCCGCCGATGAAAGTCGTAGAAGTTTTCGAACCTAATGCTGCGGGAGGCACTACTGCGAAGAATAGTGAAGAGGAATTGGAGGGCCTCGGGAAGGCCATTGAGGAGCTGGACGACCGAATTGAGACAGGTGCCGCTAGAAAGCGGGAAGTGCTAGCACAGCTTGAGGCCAAACGCCAAGAACAAGAAGACACAAGTTTTTTTTGATGAAGGCAAGTTGTATTACGAGAGAATCGCGATGGAAGGATATGATCGTTGAGCACATCAGTGGTGCATATTCGAGATCATCTTGGCCTCTGTTGTTGCGCTCATCTGATTTCTGATTAATAAGTAGCGCAACCATGATATGAATCTCGAAGAGTGAAATTTTGGAGAGTCGATGGTCTTAGCTAGTTGTACGACACGTGGAATCGGTATACAGTTGCCGTGTTCAAGAACGTAAACCTAAAAATGAATTTGAGAGATGACCACTTCGTTCGGTGCGAAAGAAAATGCGAAGTTAGCAATGAAAAAAGAATCTGTGTCTTGAGAGTGTTGACGTGAGTTATAATCTGCCTCGCTCTGTGGAGTGCTACTCAGGATGTCTGCCGTTCTATCAGAGAAAATCAATATCTTGCTACTGCTGTTTTTGGAAAATTATGGAATTTACTTGACTCTACATTGTTAAACGCTGTACAGGGAAACACCTCCTCCTTCCCCCTCTTCTCCCTACCTCCGAAAAGAGTAAAATACCACGTATGATTACATGATTATAGGATTTCTACCCCTCTACCCCATCCCTCTAATTGAATATGAGTGCAGATATATATACGCATGCACCTCAATACTGAACCCGCAGAGGAACATGCATGCTAAAAATTAGCCTAAGAAGAAGTTCGATTCGCCTTCTGGATATTAATGTTGGGACGTCGGTTTTGCATTGAACATTACCCTCACTGAGAATACTAATTGATCTGGAATTATCACCACCTTTGTGATTCTGTAACGTGATGGAGCTCCTTTCGTTCATGAGTGTTAGTTTGATAGACAAGACTATTTTTAGATTCAAAAAGATGAGATTGTACTAGACTATTAGATAGAAAAAGATGAGCTCTTCCAATGCTCCTCCTTTGTCTGTGGCGGAGCGCACGCTGCAGCGTCTTGCTGACAGGCAGCACCGTGCTGCACATGAGAGTCCTCATGATGGTGGGGAAGAGCTTCACAGTGGTGACGAGGAAAATCATGTAGATGAGCTTCATCAAAGTGCTGACGATGAGAATGTTGAACATCTTAGCATTGCTGAGAGTCGTGACGACGACGATGGCGAAGCTAGCATCGCGCATAGTCATGAATTTGAAAGTGGCGATAATCATGACGATGGGGACGGTATCCACAGAGGCCTCGAAGACGAGCAGCACCACGATGCTGCTGATCATGATGCAGGCGTGCGGGACACCAGAACCACGACAAGAACAGGACACGAAGAAGGCAGTGTTGTTACTGGACCAGGACACGAGATGCCAGTACAAGAACAAGACGGAAGCAACGATTCAGCTGTAGATGTTGTTGAGGGCTTATCTCGGGATACAAGAAAAAGCAGACCTGTTGTTCATAAGGATGACACCGAGAAGGAGGAGGTATCAGAGACCCAAAATGAAGATCTCACTGAAGAAAAGGCACCCGGTGCTCACGAGGAGGTTTCAGACATGCTGACTGCAGATGCATTACCAAAGAGACCACAGAGCAGGACGACGGGCAGGACTGCGCTTCTAGCAAATGTGCATGTCGGTGCAAATACGTCAGCCAGTATCGACGAGGAGCAGAATTTCGATACTGCCCGTGCGCTTCCGCAGTACGCTTACCAAGTAATGAATGGCTACGCAAAGTTGATGCGGTTGTATGCCGGTTACGCGCACAATACGAGGAACTTGAACCTTAAAGAAGAGGACGGAGGAGCCATGGAACAGGAACGACTGGGTCGAGTTTTGGAAGCCTTACACATCGCACAGGACCGATTGCGAGCACCACTTCAGACGGTCTTAGCAGCGTCGTCAGAGGTGTTTTTTCGCCAGATTGAGACAACCACAGAACTAGCTTCGCAAATGCAACGGCAACGACAAGAAATACAGATAGCGATAGGGGGAGATATCATAGGAGCGGGAGGAGAGGAGGCCATGGATTCCAATGCAATAAGCGCCTTTATTGAGCGTATTGCAGATGCTGTAGTGAACAAAATGGAGAGACGGAGCGGAGGAAAGAATGCGAATGACGAAGCACAATCGTCGAATAAGACTCCTAGAACGAAGAAAACCGATGCACAAGCAGGAACAGTAGGTATAACTGGAACTGGCGTTGGTGTTGCAGGTGATAACATCACTGGTAAGGCTAAATTGAAAGGGGCAGTAGGTGGTCAGCAGTCTATTAGGGATAGCGAACCATATGCCGGATGGATGGCCCATGCAAGGCAAAGATCTGGAGCCATGTTCGAATTAGATCTAACAGGCGGTCGCGCCTTTCCTACTGCAGTTTCTATACCGCGTGATCCGACTACTTGGAATCATGACAGCAGGTTTACTCGGACCGGCACTTCATCTACCAAGGAATCTACTTCAAAGAAGCCTAAGAGGTCATCTTCTTTGAAGATGAACAAAAAAGGTAGTAATAAAAACGGCCTGGAAAACAGCCAATCGTCTGACTCCGCTTCCCCGCCAAAAAACTTTGGTTTGCTCAGACCGTCCTCTCCGAAGAGAAGAGATCCTCAGGATTTTGTTTCTGATTTCTCCCGTCAACAAGCCTTGAACAGACAGTTAACGCAGCCACCCGACGACAGACTTGTGTCCGTCTCCGAAGGAAGGAGGCTGTACGAAGAAAGAAACGCGTTAGCGAATGCTCGAAGAAAACGAGTGGGCGGAGCAGAACAGCGCATGAAATCCCTACTAAATGTGAATAGGAAAGAACAACTCTTGCTTCAAAGTAAAAGCATGCCTGTGGCTGTGGCGGAAGATAATTCGGCAGGCAGTCCAACTTCGGCTAGTGCTGCGAGTGCTCCTGAAGAGATCACCTCAGGTGCTAGAAGAAGCAAGAAATCTAGGAGCTCTGGGATGAAAAGCCGCGTGTCATTTGATATAAAAAGAGTAAGAGGCACCAGCAGAAAAGATGAACAGGTGAAGGTGAGCACCACCTCTACCTCAACGCTTAGTACTTCTTCTAGGTCAACGTCTATTAAACAAGATCGTAGAACTTCAAAGAGTCCAGCTGTACCTCCAGCCTACATGGGTGGTGTGGGTCGTGTTGACACCACAGATGCACCAGGTGGAGAACAACAAGATGCTAAACCCAACAAGAGATATTCGTTTTCCGTGCGAACTTCCTTGCTTGATTCCCGGTTGGCAAGACCGCCACGACCTGGGTCATTAACTGCAGCATCACTTACTCAGCAGGCTGCTGCATTAGACGGAGCGAAAATGAATGACGCCGATCGACATGGAGGTGCAGAACGGTCTTCAGGTACAACTAGTACAGCCGGTACAGATTCTCAAATGACATCCACAGGTGCTTCAGAAGTGGCTTCTCGTGTTCCATCCAGGGGAAAGAGAAACATGAAACGCAATCAAGCCCGCCATAGTTCGATCATTGACAACGTGGTTGCTGCGTCAAAGCCAGTCGATTTCCCTTTGGACCGCTACTATGAACAGTTTTCGCCTGCATTGGAGACGGTGAAACGGATACGAGAACTAGCGGAGGATGGCAAGCATTTTCGTGAAGAAGTTCTGAAACAAGATGAGGGAATTGCTGGAGAACATCGGAAGGACATCAGAGATTCGGATTATGAGTTTGGCATACCCATAGACATGCCTGACGCGGTAAAAGCAGCTGCGGCGACGTCTCCTAGAAAGGGTGGTGCTGCTGCGCCTGCCGTCGCGGGGAAAGCCGGGCCACCAGTCTTAGCGGGGAAAGCCGGGCCACCAGCCGTAGCGGGAAAAGGTGGGCTGCTAGCCGTAGCGGGGAAAGCCGGGCCACCAGCCGTAGCGGGAAAAGGTGGGCCGCCAGTCGTAGCGGGAAAAGGTGGGCCACCAGTCGTAGCGGGAAAAGGTGGGCCGCCAGTTGCAGCGGGGAAAGCCGGGCCACCACTCGTAGCGGGAAAAGGTGGGCCACCAGTCGTAGCGGGAAAAGGTGGGCCACAAGTCGTAGCGGGGAAGGGCGGGCCACCAGTCGTAGCGGGAAAAGGTGGGCCACCAGTCGTAGCAGGGAAGGGCGCCCCACCAGCACCTGCTCCTGTTAAAGGCGGTGCGCCACAGGCCCCACTTATCAAAGGCGGTGCCCCGCCAGCTCCAGTTATCAAAGGCGCTGCGCCACCAGCACCAGTAACGAAGGGTGCTGCGTCACCAGCACCAGTAACGAAGGGTGCTGCGCCACCAGCACCGGTAACGAAGGGTGCTGCGCCACCAGCACCGGTAACGAAGGGTGCTGCGCCACCAGCACCAGTAGCGAAGGGTACTGCGCCTCAAGCACCAGTAACGAAGGGTGCTGCGCCACCAGCACCGGTAACGAAGGGTGCTGCTCCACCAGCACCGGTAATGAAGGGTGCTGCGCCACCAACATCGGTAATGAAGGGTGCTGCGCCACCAGCACCGGTAACGAAGGGTGCTGCTCCACCAGCACCGGTAATGAAGGGTGCTGCGCCACCAGCACCAGTATTGAAGGGTTCCGCGCCACCAGCACCAGTAACGAAGGGTGCTGCGCCACCCGCACCACCAACGAAAGGTGCTGCGTCACCACCACCGGTAACGAAGGGTGAAGGCGAAGCTCTACCTTTCGACCTTGTTGACTCAGGCCGCCGGGGCTCGCAACGGCATGATCATTCTCTTCTTCAGGCTAGTACTAGTAGTACCATAGAAGTCACACCCTCGTACTCGTTGTCCAAAGAGCCTGTGGCCGAAACAGGTAGTTCAGTTCGCGATCTAAAGGAGGAAGAAGCAGAGCGACGGCGTCATGTAAACGCAAGCAGAGATGATCATACACAAGCGAGACCATCAACGGACACTGGAGGAAGTTAGTAGTTGGTTACTACTAAAATGTACTAGGAAAATGGAACGGTAACGCACTTGCGACGAATACTTCACTATACAACTTCATTTTCTGAGCAAAGACAGTATTTGTCAAATCCAAAAAGCATGATTGCCTATCCGTAGAAGTGACAAGAATTTCTGGTAACTACCCCTCTTCCGTTATCTGGTCTTACTTTTGTCTGGTACGAACGAACAAGAACTGTTGACATAATTTATTACTGGCGTCTGATCACCGGCTTCATCTGGAATGCCTGAGGTGCGCGCAGTGGGTGCAAAACTGTTGTGTGTATACAACTTCGTAAAGATTATACAGTAAGCTAGTCTTCAGTAGAGTCACGGTTGGTTGCTACCCTGAACTCTGTTTGTTCTTCGCTTGCTTTCACTGCCACTGCTGACGCAGCTAAAGCGGCCTATAGTACCCCAAGCTGCTGCAGTGTATGAGAGAACCTCTTGCGGCCAGGCTGTCTGGATATGAGCAACGAGATGAAATCGGTGAAATTTTCAAGACGTACTTATTTTCTGTGTGTGTTGACTACGTGGTCTTCAATCTTGATGTCTAGTAAAGGAAAGTACTACAAGCACAGTAAAGCCATCAGGTAGTCGTGCCCTCTTTGAGTGGTATGCATGATAGATCTTCCCATACGACAAAAAGAGCCGTCAGAAACTCGCCATTAAACGCAATCTATCAGGTTGAATTTGTAACTGCAACAAATTGAATTTCTAACAGCGCCTTGCTTATTTATAATAAATAAGTATTCTAGTCGATGATGTAACTACCGTGTGAACAGCATCATTCTACTACTCCTGGCATTTCATTCGCCTTCCAAGTAACCTTTTTATCTTACAACGTGATGGCTTTGGAATGTCGTCCGCGGACAACTCTGACGAAGCAGGAGTTAATGTGAAGCCGGTAGCGCCTGCAGGGGTCGAGGTCGAACCTCCGAAGCTCTCTACAACTGGGTCTACATCAACGCTATTGGGCTCATTACTCCAACAAAAGAGTGCAAAGACCTCCGAAGCCTCGGGAGGTACCAATATCCTTCCCGGCCAAGCTCTAGCTCAGTCAGTCGCAGTGCCATCAGCGCCACCTGATACGGGTAGCGCATTTGCTTTCGCTCTGCGCGGTGAGGTAATGACATCGAACGGGAAAACAGGATTTGATCCAGCAGGTGCCGTGTCCTCCGGTGTTGCGAACCCGATTGCTCCGGGAAATATACCTCCAAACAACCAGATTCCTAATACGTCGGGAGTTCAGCAGCCACAAGCAGTGGGAACAAACGCTAGTCCTAGTGCAACTAACTTTCCGACTGCAGCTCCTAGTGCAACACCTGGTGTAGGTGTAATACAGCAACAGGCGCCAGCGCAGCCTCTACCAGTGCCAGGAACCGGGCAGCCAGGTTTCGGAAACGCTGTAGCATCGCCAACTACTTCTGGTGTGACAGACCCTGCAGCCGCGATTCTACAACAGCCGATAACCGGAACGACATATCAACAACCTCAAGCGACTACAGTTATGAAAATGAAAATTAGACCTAGAGGCAGCATATGCTTCACTATATATGCATGGTGTTGTTTCGAGTCTCTAAAGGTGAGCGTCAGATAAATAACGTTAGAAAATAGATGAACTTGTTCTTTTTTGTATGTTGCTTTTGTCTGGCATCTCGAAAGATCGAGGACGAAAAGCCTTGCTCCTTCTCCGCACCTTCTAACAAAACTGGTGATCTCACGACAGGTTATCAACACCAAGGCACGATGTATGGACAGCAACCGATGGGCGGGTATCCTGGCCAGCCAGGGATGATGAATAGCATGAACCCTTACGCGACGGGCAACCCGAATATGATGCAAAACGGAGGTATGCCCCAGCAGCCCGGTGCAATGCAGCAGGCGGCCAAAGTGCCTCTGCGCGAGGATCATGTGAGGAGAGGAGTGGGATTCATCAAGAGTGAACATTTGCAGGAAGGTGGTCGTAGTGTTGTCGCCGATGGGAGAATTCGGACATTTCTGCTCGAGAAAGGTCTGACTGATGAGGAGGTAACCGAATTAAGGTTTTCCGAATTACATCCCTCACTACCATCCTATCCTTGGCTCCTTTTCAAGGGGGAAATAGGTCAAGAATGTTCTGAAGAATGCAACTCGGCAACCTCTAACTGAAGCCTTTAACCGACACGCTGGCGTAGATGGGGATGCTGCAGGACGGCCGAGCTCGAGTACTGCAGGCGGCGCGTCAAGAAGTATGCGAAAGCGATAAAGCCATCCCTTAAATTTACTCTCACAGTTATTGTTTCGTTTCCTCTAGTCATACAAGACCGAACTAAATCCACTATGCTCATGCGGTTCCCTTCCCTCTAGTCAAAGTCATGCAAGAGCAAGCTTCCCTTTTCCTCTAGTCATACAAAAGCGCGCTTTAGAAGCTGCTTGGGGAGGAGTGGCACCACCGCCGCCATCGGAATCGCCAAGCACTTTGAGTCTACTTTTGCAGGCCACGGGCGCCGCGGCAATAGGGGCAGCAGGATATGCCTGGCTCGTTGCAAATAGCAAAACTGTCTATGAATGGACAGGGTTTAATATAGGGATTGGGGGAGATGGTATTTTTTAGGACGTTCTCACTCTGCTGCTTTCTGTGTCGATGAAACTTCAACAAGTAAACATATTTATGGCATAGCGGTCCTTCCAAAAACAAGACGCGATCTCCTCATTTTTAACATGCAGACTCCCTGAGCAACAGCATGGACAATTTCTGCACACAGGTTCACTCAGCAACAGCGTTTCAAACGAGGAGACAATGGCAGCCATGCGATTGAATATGCAAGCCCAGAGTGAGACGTTGGATGAGTTGCGAAAGCGAGTAGACCGGTTTTCGGAAAGCTATGAGCGGATTGCAGCAGAGCTGGACACGCGGCATGGTGAGATGCTGCAGACGGTTTCAGCACTAACCGATCGCAGGAATGAGGATGATTAAGGGATCCATAGATATGGTGACTCCTTTTAACAATATTAGTCAGCGACGGCCACAGACCAAGAAGCCCAGGCCCAACCAATCGCGCAAACCTTTTACATTTCAGACGATAGAGCACCTCACGGCTACCGTGAAGGGATGCAGGAAGGGCTTGGACTGCGCTCGCTGCTGTCAGTAATTTCGGCGCTGCGTGGGATGGCGACGGGGGGCGAGGACGTCTGGGAGACGTGCGACAGCCGAACGGAGCGAGCGCACACGTGGCCAAATCGGACGGCAGAGTTTAGCTGATAGGCTCGGGCCGAACCTTGGGGCCTGGGGATAGCGGACATTTGCCGGCAATATTCAGCGGGTTGCCAAGTGACTACAGAAGCTGCCGCTGCGCTTACTTTGACGAGCATCGCTCTGCGGCGCCTCTTTTGCCAGTACCAACCCGCAAGAGAGTCCGCGGGCCGTATAATGCTGCGCGCCCTTCGTTCACCCAGGAACGAGCAGCAGCAGCAGGAAAAAGAGGCGCCGCTTTAAGCTTAGCCCAAGCGCGGGCCGATTCTCTTCGTCTGCGGGGGCTCTCACTGGGTTAGCGCAGGCGATGCGAAGAAGACAAGCAGCAGACATGCGAGGGGGCTAACTTCGAAGGAGCTACGGGCGCAGCTGCTTGGGGCTGGTTTTGGTGCAGTCTTGGGCCTTTTCTGTTTCTTTCTCGCGCTGTTTGGGTTGAAACAGTGATCAGCTGGGGTGAAGGCTGCGAAAGTGCCACCGAGTCGGTAGGGGGAAGGTTTGGCGACGGGGAGGCGGCTCGAAATGGGCCAGTGGGTGGGGCGGCTGGGGTGTCAAACTTGCGGGGAACGTGAGGGGGCGCAGGTGTCTGCTGTGTCTAAGCGGAGGCAGGTGATGGGCAGAAAGATGGAAGAAAACTGCGGAACCAGCGGCGGGGGCTCTGCGGGTGATGCCTCCCTCTGTTGGTTGGTGAACTCGCCATAGCTTTGGGCCCATTTTAGAAAGGTGCGGCAAAGTATGGCCAGGTGCTGGCATCGGGAGTCGTCAAGCATGACGCCGCAGCAGTATCTCAGGGCTAGCTTTAGCGGTGCATATTAAGAAAGTAAGTGACCCCATGGCTCGTATCTGCTTGCCGCCCACTTAGTTGGTGCGTGTTTTGCTGCTTGTGTGTGGCTTTATTTTCGGGCGCATTTTTTCTCCGGTCGTCGTGAGAGATGGCCTGACAGAGTATAGTAATAGCGGAGCACTTCGTTGGTTATCCACATATTTTTTTGAACTAGCCTCTGGTCGTCCACTGAGATTGACTAGGCTCTCCACCCTAGAACAGGTAGAGTGCATGAAGAGCGTAACTACTTCCCACCCATCCCGAAGTAGATCCTTCTAATTTCGAACGCGAGCCAGCGATGCACTAGCAGCGTTGCGGAATTTTGAAAAGACGACAGCGCGAAAATTGGACGAACTGCTAAAACAGACAGCGGTATAATTCCATTTAACTGTGTAGCCTTTAGAGCTCCACAAGCTACTACAAATGAAAACCATGATATTGACTCCATTCTTTAATTTATAGAATTCCATGTCAAACTCAAAAATATAGCCAGCCAGGCTAATCAATTACGTTCACAAATGAACAAACTCGTCGGAATTTCTGAAAATCAAGTTTTGAATCTTGTACAGGCTTCTGCCAGAGGCGATGGAGATGCTACTCCAGCGAGAAGTGATGCAGCAGCAAGCGATCCGCGGTTATCGCCAGTAGCAGAGCAAGCCGGATCAAACGGATTGAGAGTCCCAGTTGAACAGAGGTCGGGCAAACAACAACAGGTTTCGATTTGCTTTATGTTTATCTTTCCGTGGAACTTAACTGCTATGTATTTTTGAGGTCAGACAGTTCTTTTTGGTATAATCTAAGTGCTGTCCTCTGACACAGAACTGAACAAATCATTGACGTCCTTAATATCCGATCGAAATCTTTCCACTTACCTAGTTGTACCTGCACCTGACACAGGCCACCTCCGCAGAATCTTTTTCATCAGCAGAGAGTGCTTCTTCCGGTCGTGGAGATGCGTCATGGAAGGCTGAAGTGCGAGGACGCTTAGTTGGCCTCACTGCAACCTATCAAACTCGTCAGGAAGCTGAAAAAATGCTGAACATGCTTTTTCTCATCGTCAACAACTTGAAGCGCAATGCTTCCCAGGAAAAGTATAGGAAGGTACTCTTATGTATTCCCGTCTTTTTGAGCAATACTCTTGTCGAGCCAACATACGGAGATTTTCCTCAAGATACAATTTAGATTCTTCTACTAGGCAGTACTGGAAGAAGATGATACGGAACCAACTTCTACAACAGGAGGACTGGCACGCGTTCGCCATTCCTTGTACAACAACATGAACTCTTCACACTTGTACGTAGGTAAACCCCTACCCCAGTTCCTCGTCTCAGTACTACGCTATGAAGGCACAATGACAGGTAAACCCCAGTTCCTCCCAGTACAAGACTCGGTTAGGGGATAGAGCGGAAGTAACGGAATTTTTGGAGTATGTGGGATTTGTGCGAAAAGAAAAAATCTACGTTTGGGAGATGAATGCAGAGCAGCAACAAGAGTTAGCGGCGACGGATAAATTGCCTATGAAAGAGGGAGTATGTCCTGCCCACCTTGCGGCCGATACGATAAGTACTCTCTCATTCAATCGAGGAACATGTTTGTTACAGTTTCTTTCTCCGATGAATTGGTGACTAGAAGTTTGTAGATTTGCAGTTCAACTCCAAGTTTTCTTACTCGTCAAAAAATTGGAATTTCAATAGAATTGAATTCTCCATCCTACAGCCGAAGCCCTAGCATCTATGAAGGATATCTGGCGAGAGGCGCAAGATCTTGCAGGGACGAAAGATGCTGAAGGTATTATTTTCATTCCCCGGATACGGGTCACTTTTTTCTGCAACCAGTCCTAAGAACCATGATAACCTCCTTAATAAAATGGCGTATTGGAGAGTGGAGATCGGCTTGTCAATCAGGTACCCCCTCATCATCTGCCGCAGCAGTGGACGCTACCAGTGTCGCTGAGGACGGAGGGGCCGCGGCCGTTGAGCAACGTCAACCGAAGATTCGAGACCTGTTGGCGGAAGCAGAGGCAGAACAAGACGGAGATGCCAAGGCATAGCCTAAGTTGTAAATTGGAATTTTTAATTTTTTTGTTGAAGGTATCAAAGGATGAGGAGGTGAAAACAGACGCTTCTCTTTCAGACTGCCAAAAGAGATATAACAAGGCGTGGCGCTTTTGGTCAAGATGAACCAACGGTAAAAAGCTATGAAAAGGACTCCATAGCCTGGTGCACATCCACAACTACCTGAAAAAAATTAAAGCATACTAGAAATGAGGAACAACTATAAATATGTCTTGTAGAAAAGGTCATTGCAGCAGTATCCTAAGCGATACTAGGAAAAGACACCAATGAATCTTGAAATAAGCCAAAAACTAGCAAAGAAATGTTGATATTATAGCCACAACTATCAGATTGGTGCAAGTGGACATACTCATACATCTGGAACAACGCGGACTTGAGAGATTATTCTGTATCTGTCATCCGAAGAATGCTGCTATCAATCTTCGTATTCAGGCTTATCGCAGGGTAATTGATGAATGTTCGTATCGCGAGACATATAGACCCGGGCACCAAAAAAAGAATCGCACTGGTGGCCGCGTGAGTGAATGAAAGAATGGATCTGTAGTACGTAGAGCGCCAATAGTTGTAGGATCTCTGAGCTGGAGACTTTCAAATTGTAACCTCTGTCTAGAGCAGTGAGTTGAAGTTGATGGAATCCGTTGTGTGAGAAGAAGTCGACGGCGAGTTTGAAGGATGATCCTCTGTGAAACCATGAGCAGCAGTAGTAGGCGAGATGATAAGGCTGTCCTTGTAAGTGTGGTCTCTGCAAAAATTTATGATGTTGAGCCCTGTGTCGTGAACGTGATGAATACGAAAATATCTATTTTCTGTGGAGTCTGTGAACACAACTGGAAGCGATTCTGTGAGTCTGAGAGGAGCTCAGGAGGGATACTTGTGATAAGAAGTATCTTTCTACTCAGAATTATCGTTATGCTTATCGATCGTTGTTTTTATTCCACAAAAAGTGCAGTATCTACATGCTATTCATCTAGTATTACAAATACATTAAGAAATCCCATTGACCCCTGTTCTATTCAACTGCCCATCCATTATTAAGTTTTCGTTTTGCCCTCTTCCTTCTAGTGAATTAGATTTTTAACGGGACGCTTCTTGATTCTTCGTTCTTTCTAGAGTCCACAACATCGAACACAAAAAGATGGGAGGACGATCGAGGTCTAAGAGTCCACGAGGCGCTAGAGTTTCTAAAATTAAGGGTCACCGAGCTGCATCCTTCACTACTATCATTCTTGACTTATTTTCCAATAGCAGGAAAGAAGTCAAGGATGATCTGAAGAATGTAAAAATCGCGCAACCTCTAATAAAAAGAGCACCGGAGGTGGCGACAAGAAAAAGCCAAAGAGGAGTGCAAAGAAGAAGGACCGATCTGCATCAAAGAAGCAGAGGAGCTCAACTAAATCTAAAGGAGGCGGAGACAAGAAGTCGAAAAAGTCGTCCGCTGGTAAGGTCCCGTCGAACTCGAAGCCGTCCTCTGGTACGAAGGTCCCGTCGAACTCGAAGCCTTCCGGAGAAGCTAAAGAGCTGCCCAAAGTTATTCCCCCTATACACGAGGATGACGACGAACACGAAGTCGAACAAGGAGAAGAAAAAGGTGAGGAAACAGGTAATATGCATGAGGGAGGAAGCACTTCTAGTTCTACAGACGAAGAAGAACAAGACTCTCTGGATGAAGTTGGTATAGTGGTCTCCCAGGAAAAGGACGAGGATGACAACATAGTGGTGCATGGAAATCCAGCCACTCGTACTCCTGGTGCTGAGGAGGAGGACAATAAGAACAACACCAACTACAAGGCCAAGTCTGGCTTTAAAAAACGCGATAAGCCGTCGTTGACAAGAGGACGCGCGACGTTTCCTGAACGAAAGTCGACGGGAAGATTCAGCGCTAGTAGCAATGTAGAAGATCAACATAATCAACAAGCTCAAGGTGCTGGTAACGCAAGGAATAGTTATGGCTCAATACGATTCATGTCTACAAGTCACATTTCTCCTCATTTCCTTCTTGGGATTTATTGCCAGAAATGTACGCAAGAAATGAATAAATTTAATGGCTTGAGCTCTAAAATAATGCCACGCTGAGTGCTACTGGAAATAAGTTTTCTCCACCACCACGACGCACAAGTACAACAGATACAAGGAAATCTGCTTCACCTCCACCATCAGCGTCTTCTCTGGAGAGGAAGTTTTCGCGCAGGGGAAGTGCCTTAACTACAAATGGTAAAAATACAGACCACGGACAGCAGCCACCGGCTGCGCAGCAGCTTTTTGGCGGAATGAAATTAGGCACTGCGTATCATAGATGTGTTGTAGAAGCAGGTAGAAATACAGAAGAGAAGTCTACTGAGCAGGGAATGATGCCAAACTTCCAAAACACTTCGCCTTCGCCGGCAAGGGATGTTGTAGGAGGTTCTTCAACTTCACCGCGAAGGGATGTCGGAGCTACAGCCTCTCCCATGATGTCTTCTTCTTCTAGACCAACGACGAGTGCAATAGCTGCTCGATCAACAGATGAGGCTCCGTCCTCGATGGTGACGCCAATGAATGGGACGCGGCAAAGGGACGCACCTACGATGATGACGCCGATTTCACGAAGTGAAGCAGATGGCGGGAAAATCCCGCTGCGGCCATCGGGGACTTCATCTAGAGGAGGGGGCCCAAAAGCGTCTGACTTTCGGGAGAATGAACCTGGATCGAGAGCACCAAGCACCAGGGCAGCCCTTTCGAAACGGCTTTCTATTATGACATCTGAAAGTAATTAACTCATGATGGATCTCCATCTCTTCCTTTTCCCTCCCTCTCTCTTTTTGCCCATTCGTTCATCTTCCCTAGCTGCAACTACTATTTCTACAAGCTCCTCTTCTAATACCCACGCCCCTGGAGGTGGAGCACCCTTGCTGCGTGATAGCACCACTGCGAAGGTGGTATTTGCGTCGTCGAGTTCTGGTAAACGCGCGATGGGTGAGTCAATAACGTCAGGAAGCAGACTGTCGAATGGTGTACTCGGTAGGGGTAGCGGACGAGGACAACAGCTACGTGGTAGCACGCAGCTACCTGGTAGCGTGCTCAGGCCTTCCTCCATGGGGACTACAGACAATAATAGTTTGATGAGACCTTCCTCACTGGGTGGAGCAGGAGCACCAGCTGGACGTCGTTCTATTTCTGGCACAAAAGCTCCAGCTTCTAGGAAGCCTCAACGTCGTTCAAAAGATAAAGAAGTTGCAGGTGGCACCGTGAGTAAGTCTTCGACGACTCAGAACACGTTCGCTCAGCAACTCTACAGTAGTTTCTTTGGATCATCTTCGAATGGTGCTACAGCTACGACCACTTCTGGCGTAGTTGTAGCAGAGCAAGACAGTGTGAACGCGAACAATTATAGCTCGAAGCAGCCTTCTTCTGGAACATCAGCAACCAAGACGAACGGGAAGTCCCATCTCGGAGAAGCAGACACAGCTACTGAAGGGTTCTGTCTGAAAATAGACCATCTCGGAGAAGCAGACACTACTGGTACTGAAGAGCAGTGTATTCTCAAAATTATAGGCTCAGCACCCTTGTCTCCTGGGTCAAAACCGGTTGTCGCGTCGCCAGCAGCAACGCCGGATCAATTGATCGGCAGCGCAGGATCCGTGAGTGGAACCGATGCCCCTGACCAAGTGGAAACGATGCCCCAAAGCAAAGAACAAGGTAGTTCCAAAGGTGGACAACTACTAGGTTCACCTCAGAGTCAGACAACAAGTCAGGGTGCTCAACGTCAAGTGCCAGACAGATTGAACGGTTCGGCTAACACTGCAGCCAGTCAGGAAGACGCTCCTTATCAATATCACGCATTAGTGGATCGTATGGTCCTGCAGACACAGGCTTTGGTGGAGCAAATGGAGGAGTCTAACAGGAAGCACAACGAAGAAATGGAGCAAATGAGGATAAGAAGCGAAAGTATCTATAATTTCCTCTTTTAGCCTTATACTTAGAGGACTTTGGTTCGTACTGTCGTGATTGCATACATACAACTTACTGTGTCCACTGTCGTGATTTTGATTCTGATCGATGCCTTACCAGTATCAATCTATGCATAGCTGATGATTTGTTGATCATGTCCAAGAATGTGCTATGTTATTGCCAGATTTATTGTGATAAATATCGAGTCGATTGCTCCTGTTCACCAAGAAAATCCAAATGAATCAAAATATTGTATATACCTAACGCAAACGAACATCCCAATAATAATTATTGAACAGCTGGAGACAGTTCCCTCTACCTGCCACCGGAACTGGATAAGTTGAAGGTTTTTGAGGAGGGACGTGAAGGCGCCTTACGAAGTGATTCGCTGTTTGACGACACAGCCGAAGATTTTATGCCTATGAGGTTGAAGATGCTCAAGGTCGTGGACCGAGGGTATCTTTTTTTTTTGGAGATTTTGTACTACTTGAAATAGTTGTACAACTCTTGTTAAATCTTAGGCTTATCCCTTTATGCGAAATAGTTGTACTACTCAAGTCACCACTCATCCTCGGAGTCGAGCAGGTGCCGGCGCGGCTCGATGTGAAGGATCCATAATCTAAGTAACCTAACCTAGTTTCAGCAAGTGTTGACTCTAAAATCCGCGACTCGGTTAGTTCAATATCAAGCAACTCAGCTATTATTTCGTCGGCACCTCCTTTTTCTTCTTCTCGATCATGATTATCGTGAAATATCAAAATCTCGGCGACACAGGTTTCCGGGACAAACCCCAGTAGACACACCGGCAATGTCCTCGGCGCCGACCTCCGTCATCCCATCTTCCAGAGGGGAAGTAGAGAACAATACTGTGCCTGGAGAACAAGGTGGACAGAATTTGCACAAGAGAATGCTCGAAATCCATTCGGCAGTTGCAAAAGCGGCTCAGGCGTCAGACAAGACAGCTGTTGTCGGAAAAGGAGATAAGGGCGGCAAAGAAACTCAACAAGTGCGGGGACGCAAACCTTCTGTGCTGGTATAAATCTTGTGATAGATTGTTGTACTAGTTGTTGTTAGAAGAATGTGCTAGTGAGAAGAATTGAGTACTCACGTTTTGGCGGAATTTTTTACGCGGGACGATATAAATATATCAAAGTAAATCCGCGGCTACCGCTGATCTTTATCTCCCTCACGACTTCCAATTACAGGGTGCAACTGCGGCTAAAAAGGCAGTCCCACCAAAATTTGGTGGACGAGGTATGGCGTCTACCTCTCCGAAGGGTGCAACTTCTAGAGAGCCACCTTCTCGTGCCAGGCCACCTGCTGCAAAATCACCTCCAGGGCGCACTGAACCTTCTCGTGGAAAATCACATCTACCTGCATCTGGTTCTACTGCTGCTAACAAGAATGCGAAGTCTACTACCCCTGGCGCCGCATCAAAGGGGAAGTCCAGCTCTAGTACTCCTGCTCGTGCCCGGTCGGCAGAAGCTAAGAGTAAAGCACGTTCAAGCACTCCGGCAATTCGCGTTGGCTCTCCGGAAGCGAAAAGTAAGGCGAAAAGTGAAGGTCGAAGGTCAAGAAGGGACTCTGTGGCAAATGGCCTTCAAGACGTTACTAGTACAACAGTGGAGAGGAAGCAGTCTACGGGACAAGTTTTCGATCTTTCTTCGGACAACGATGATGCAAAGAGCGAAGCAACGGTGAAAAGACAACTTTCGTCTCCGGGAAAAGATGAAGAAAAGTTGAAGAAGGATATGCTTGAGCGTGCGGGTTACATTGCAGTGGAGGATCCATTAGGAGCTTCGGAACTTGGCGGAACGAAAGAAGAACTGTTGCTAGCGGAGCCGGACAATGTTGTGGTTCATAATACCGGGAGGAGGTCGATACCCGAAGAGCCTACAGCGTCGTTTGTTTTGCATCATGAGGATTCATCGCCAAAGGATGGCCCTGAAGTAGAATGCGCAGAAGCTGAAGTAGAAGCAATTGCTGAAGGAGAGGATGAGGAAGAGGCACGACACCAGGTTGTATCGAAGGGTTTCTTTGGGAATTTGGCTTCATTTTTTGGAGGTTCTTCTCAGCCCAAAAAGGACACGAATGAGGCAAAGACAAAGAAAATTGTCCCACTTTCTTCTGAAGCGAAGAAGAAAGATTCAATAACCAACAGTCCTAAAGACATCTCCCCGCGTCCGCCAAGCCCTCGAAGGGTTAGTGCGGCGTCCTCACGAATGTTACCACCACGCGTGCCTTCACCGAGGCCTAGTGCTGCCACATCGTCTCCAAGGCTGACACGTCAAGGATCGTCTCCGCGTCCATCTGTGAGTGGGGTAGCATCACCTCGACCGGTTCGTGCTTCTCTCAACGGTGAAACGGATGAAGCCGTAACCTCTTCTCAAGGCCCTCCTACTGAAGACGGTGCAGCGCGTCAATCCCTAGCACCTTCATCTCCACTAGGACGAAACCCTCGACCGTTATCCCAGCCGAGAAAGTTTGCGCCGATACCTGTCTCTGGTGGGGTAGCGAGGCAAGGTCAAGCGACGCCCAAGAGGACTTCCAATGCTCCTACCCCTAAAAGTGGCGGGGTTCTTTCTAGAAGACTGTCGGGTAAAACTAATCTTGCTGGTGTTTCACCAAGAATAAGCAGTCCTACTTCCAGAACTAATAGAGTCACCAGAGGAGCAAGTAATGTGCAGAAGCAGACACAACAGGCTAAGGGTGAATTTGGCACAGGGAATGATGGCACTAATAAGCCAGGAACTTCCGCAGTAGGATCTAACAGTAATCGGATAGAATTCATACAGAGCTCAAGACCCATCGAGATCTACGATCATGATCCGGAAGAACAGCAAATGCAAATGCTTATCGAGCCATCTATCTCGTCACTCGCAGCAGACGTGAAGACGGTATCCTCCGTAGCTAGAGGGGCAATGCCACGAGCAGTGCATACTAGCAGTCCTAGACCATTGGAAGCACTCGGAGGCAACGACGGAGGGGTTGTCGCTGTTGCTGCAACCGAAGCAGCTGAAGCGGCGCCGCCACTTCCAGTCGCCACAAACGCTACGCTACTCAAAGCACCAGGTAAGTATTGTCATTTGACGTTTCGCCTTCGTTTTTGTCTTTATATTTCTGACTGTACGTCTGTCTTCTACATACTACTTCACTCGTCTTCACTCTCTTATTATAGCTCAAAGCATGCTTTGCTCTTTTGCCCAGCCATACAAGAAGTGAGACTTACATTTTTTCTCACCCTCTTTTTTCTCTTCAACAGAACCGTGTCGGCTTATCGGAAGTGGGGTCGCACTAGCAAGTATCGACGATCGATTGCGTCAGCTCGGGACTGATGCGTTGCGCCAAGTGCCTCGACAAGTCATCCGGTCCCCTAGAAGTAGATCACCACCAGTTCAAAAGGCTTCACATGCGGCAGCTGAAAGTGCGGCAGCCGAAAGTGCTCAGGGCTCGGCATTAGGCGACGGCGTGTATATGTATCATCCCTTGTTGGAAAATCCCCAGAATTGGGGTCCGTTGTATGTGCCGGACGTAACACGATTGAATTTGGCCGGACGTCAAAGGCTTTTAGAGCAACGCCTTTTAGGGCTCACTCCTGGACCCTTGTATGTGAAAGACAAGGAAACAGGTCAAGCAGTTGGAAGTGGTTTTGCAACGGACCACAATAAATGCCAGATGAATGATGTGTCGTCTGCAAGATCTGCTCCTGGTCTTGTTGGGGATCTGTATACAACTGCGTCCGCTTCTGGCGGAGCAGGTCTCAACAACGTCGAGCCCAGCACCACAGCTAGCGGAGGTGCACCTACTACAGCGGGCTCTTCTTCAGTTGCAGATAGCCGAAACAAGGCTCTCCTTTTTCAGCCCACGCCACGACAAATCGGACTCACTCCACCACAATTACCCCTTGGCCTTCCAGAGCATTTTACTGTTGGTCTCGGTCGATGGCCCATGTCTGGAAGCAGTGGGCCACCAAGGTTCTTTCCAAACGCACCAGGTCCGTTTCCGTTGCATATAGCACAGACATTCGGCTCAACCTGGAAAACAACTGAGGGCCACACTGTGAAAGGCGTATTAGCGGACCAACTAGCAGAAACAGAAGCGCTTATGCTAAGTACCGGGGGCACACTGTCCGCACGAGCACGACTGGCAGACGAAAGCGGACGAATGACTGGTATGGTAGCTGATGACGACGAGAATGACATGTCTTCGAAGCAAGCCCTGTCTGCTCCAGGTTCTGCCAGAACGCCAGGTCGTGCCAAAAAAGTCGGTTTCAGAAGTACAGGGAAAACGAAAAAGAAGAAAGAAACCGGAACAAAGAGTGGGACTTCTGGTACAGGTAGTGGGAACAAGGTCAAGGGCCGAGGTCGACCTTCCATGAGTGTCGCCTTTCCTGGTGGGATTCTAGCTGCTCATATGGAAGCAAGTCGTAAGAGCGTACACCACAAATTTCTGGCAAGGAAACGTACCAGGAAGGTAGAGGAATTTTCTGCCGCCAAGTTAAAATTGGATGAACAGAAATACATCAAAAAGGAACCTTCCCCTGCGGCACTGGCTCTTCAATCGCAATCCTCCTCAAGCAATATAATTCCAGAGTTACAAAAAGGAGTGGTATCTGGAGTGCCCGGAATCAATCGTCATAGCATCCAAAGGAGCCTCAGTAATCTGGACACGCCACAATCTGCAAGAAGTGTAGAAGACGCTGGTGCCTTGACTCCTCAAAGTGCTGCCAGAATGCGACTTAATATGGAGCCTTTGAGTGAAACTCCTTCGCCTAGAAGCGCCAGACCTATTAACAGTGCTAGAGACCGTGCTAAAAATGGCAACAACATGCTCATGCCGACTCCTCTTCTCACGTCTGCGGAGATTTTGAAGCAGGCAGATTCCCTTCTTCGTGATGCGGAAGCTGAGACCGGGAAAGTGGGTAGATTGGAAGAGCTTTTTGATCAAACGGCCAAAAAAAGAAAGCAGATTTACCAGAAAATGAAGTCCCTCCAACCGTCGCTTAAGTCCACTATCGAAGATACGACGACACCAAGAGGTGTTGCACTAGCGAATGCCATTGCAAGTGGTAATAAAAGAAAGACCCAAGAAGGAGCTGGAGCACAACTATTGATGTCGCCGAAAAGGCCGCCTTCACGGCCATCGTCCAAGAGCGGTAGGGGAAACAATGGTAGTAGGGGTCGTGGACCTTCAAGTCCTAGCTCAAAGTCGAATAAAGCGAGAAGTGTGGCTTCTCTGGGTGGACTTAGCGGCCTGCCCGGAGCTCCACCTAGAAGGACAAAGAAGTTGAAACGTAAAATTAAAAGGAGCAAAAATCCTGGCCCTGGGTCAACATTTCAGAGTGTCATGACTTCTTCCACCAGTGCTGCAGCTGCGGAGGTTATCAGCGATGACGAGTCTGAAGACGACCAAACCGAAGAGGAGCATGACTTAGCTCTTCCTTCTCCCTATGAACTGCAAGAATTGCACGCAGGACAAGGACACCAGGAAGGACAATTGGATGAACTACAGCTTTCTCATCCTTCACACCATTCTCCCCAAGCAGGATCAGGAAAGAACCTAAGCGGACATCACAGGCAGTCGTTATCGTTTGTTAAAGCGAGAGGAGCTTTGTCGCGGAAAGTGACGGAACAAGATGAGTCGGACAGTGACTTCGAAGATGAATTGATGCTCCTGACTGCAATGCCTGCAGTGGCAGGAGTCTCTCCATCTTATCTCCCAGTAGATCGTGAAGCCGCGTTAATGCCCAATGTTGATGGCAATACTTCTACACCACCTCTCACGTCCCCTGCCATGCATCGAGAAGGAGATCATAGCAGTAGACACGGAAGTAGTAAACCTTCTAGTTTGATGCCAAAAGAGCAAGACGATGTGCTTGGTCAAGAATTGGAAGACGAGCACAATGTGCTTGGGCAAGAATTACGCGGAGGACCCGATCCAGCTGATATCGCATTGTTGCAAAACTTCGACAAAGACGTGAATGATTTACTGCGTAGCATGGCAGAATTTGAGCTTGGCTCGCAGGGCGACGAAGCTGAAGCGTCCGGGCTGATGCCACAGATACACCACACCAATATTGCAGGAAAACTAGCGGAAGTATTGCGGGAAGATCATGAGAGCCTTAATACAAGTCCGCGAGCAGTGCTGCAGGATAGCGGAGGTAGCAGATTAGGAGCAAAGTTGGAATCTCCCAGTGGCGGTGGGTCTACTACTGTTCCTGTTCGCTTACTTCCCGCACCCAAGACAGTATTGTGAGTTTCAAATTTTTATTTTTTCCGGGAATGTTGATCGAATGAATACTTTGTACTTGGTTCTTAGATGATCTAGAGTTAAAGGCGGACAATGTGACAACTCACCGGAGCCAACAAGTCAGTGTAGCATATTTTGGATCTTATTTCATTAACGAGCAATAATAGAATTAGAAAGAGAGTATTTTTTCTATTTTTACATTTTGCAGTAGTTTTCTGTATTCCTTCTGTGTAGAACAACGATTGATTTCTTCAAATGACTTCTATGTATTTACCGCGATTACCTACAACAGACAAGCTAGAACAACTGGTTTACTCGAAAAGAAACGTGAAAATGTAGAACGGAAATAACAGATGTAATTCATCAGCCATGGATGATTTGCAAGGGATGCAGACTGACCAATGCTATGAGGAGAAACGGAGTTTCTTAGACATCAAGGACTGTTGTTCATCTTCAGGCAGCACTGCCTTTGCGTCTAATGCAAGCTCTGCGTGTCCAATGGTGATACTCTTATCGGAGAGCAAAAAAAGAACTTTCTGTTCTCTACCCAAGAGAATCGGTGGATTTTTCTTTCAGACCTTGGTTAAATCTATCGATGAGCACTTTTCTATTGGTTTTTCCCTGTGACAGTTCGCGAGTGTTCCTTTGTTTGATGCAAAGAGACGCGGCTCAAAAAAGAGCGACGTTGAGTGTGTGTCTTTGGATTCTCACTGATACAACTTGAACAACATGAAATTTTCTCTTGGTTTCTATTCTTCATGCACGTCTCTGTTGCTCTCCGCACGAAAACAGCAAAACTTCTATGTGATTCTTTTCTTATTCCTTCCGCCCCCGCTGAAGAAAGTTGCAGTATGCCAGTCTGATTTTTTTCGTGACTGACCGATGTTCCTGCTTTGTTCCATCTTTTCTTTGTCAGACAGTCAGTTGCCACTATGTTCTAAATTTATAAATATATTTTCAACTTAAAATAAGTGCAAAGTTCTATTAATCCAAATCCATTGACTAAAATGAACAGCATCAAGAAATTGCGAGCGATCGTGCATACAATTAGCTTACCCCTCTCGTCCCTTTCACGCATGATTGTTTGATATTTTTCCTGTAACTAGATGGATCGACAATATTCAGAAACAACTCTATCTACTTCTTCTAGATCCACGAAAATCTAAGACCACCTGTACTGCAAAGACAAAATGCCTGTCTCACCGAAACCAGCCCGTAGCAGCAGCAGGCGCACCTCGAGCACGGCATCCGCTGCAAAAAACACCAGCAACACAAATACGACAAGCAGTATGCGCACCAGCACAAGAACTACCTCCACTGCCACCAAGATCACAACCAACACGAAGATCATGACATGGAACAGCACTTCTTCAAGCATGTTCCTTCTTGGCAGTGATCGTGTGGTGATAGCCTTGCTCGTCTCGATACTTGGTTACTTCCATTACGTTCGGTTTATCGAGGACGACTTGCTTCAAAATGGGTCCTCAGGTTCCCCGGATGATGCAGATATTGCCTTTTCGTGGAGGATGTTTTCATGGTCAGAGTTTAAGTCTTTACCAGAGACAGTACGAGACCCGGAACTCACATATATGAGCATTTTCGGCTACGTGTTTAACGTTACGTCGGCTCCGCACTTCTACAAGCCGGGTGAAGGAGGATACGCGCTTTTCCATGGGAGGGAATGTAATTTTAGTATCGACTTTGATGACTACATTGATTGATGTTAATTCTCTTTTTCTGCGAGAAGGAGAACAAATGACATTATTAGGTCCATAGGGTTGCACTGATTCAACCCAGAGTTCGTTTAGTGTCAGATTACTCTGATTCAATGCAAAAATCGGTGATGTATCCATCGATGATCCAAGTTATTCTCTGTTTGTACACACTCACACTCTTATCTTTCATCACCAATAAGGTACCCGTTCGATCGCTCTAGCGAGTCTGGAACAAGAGGATGTAGATCGCGGAGTCGATGACTTAGAAGAACGAGATTTGGAAGAAGCTAGGGAAAGCTTTGTGGAGACTTATTTGGCAAAATATCCTATCCTAGGTCGCATACAGGGATATCCTAGCGTACTACAAGCTGAAGGCATAGAAGCTGCAGCAATAGCAGAGGAAGCGGGGTCAGATTTATGTTCTAGGTAGTGAATCATATATGATGTAGTACTAGAGACGAGCAAGAATGAACAGTGTATCTAGTAGCTAATGATGATTCGAAATCGACTCGACGGCTAATCAATAGATCTTGTTTTTCAATGTAGATGTACGTTTGCCATAAGTAACTACGTCTCTCTAGTCATAACTCCATCTCTCTAATCCTCGACGAATTCCTAGAAGCCTCAACTACTCCATCTCTCTAGTCATAACTCCATCTCTCTAATCCTCGACGAAGTACCTGCTCCTGAATGTGAGAATTTGGCGAAGCATCTGGTTGGGCCATGCCGAAGGAAAATTGCGCGAAGGACCGGGAGACCAGATGAGAGCACATCGACTACAAGTGAAAGAAAGAATAGTAAAATATCTTCTTCATCTGCTGCAAGTATAACGGAGAGCAACTCTTCTTCCACTTCCCCTCCAGAACAACAAGCTAGTGAACAACTACAACCTAGTCGTGGTCACATACCGAGACCACGACCCTTCGAGTACGATCCTTCAGATCCGATAAGGGAGCAGGGTGAAACCAAGAAGCCGAAGGCTAAGCCCAAGGGCCAATGTCCTGTGCGCATAGCAGTACAGACAGTGGTGAAGGTGTATAAGGTCATCAAGAATTCAGTACCACGCTTGATGAGATAGAGAATGCTAATTTCTTGCGGGGGTTGTGTCGACGCCAAGTAGAGAGCGAAAAAGAAACTAGTGCTTCGAAAATCGAGTTGTGGTGTCAAGAAGTACAGCTGCACTTCGAAAATAGTTTTAGGCCCTGCAGCTCCGGCTCGTACCCTTCGCTCCGGCACGCTCCCCTAGCTTCGGCACGTAAGTTGACCCTCGTGCTGGCGCGCACTCCTCGCTTCTGCGCGCACCCTTCGCTTCGGCGCCTACTGGTTCTCCCCTCGTTCTTTTCGCAGTTGGCTGCCCGTTTTGCATCGAACAGCAAATACCATCGAACAGCAAGTCGGGATTCAGCAGGTGGACTAAAACGACAAAAAGTAGAGAAGAGAACCAAATGATTCGCAGCTAGTTCCTTTCTCATACTCTTCTGAATCACTCAACATGTTATGATTAATTGTGAAGTATTAAGCAGCCGATAATGATACATAGAGACAAGAGCTAGTCACCGTAAAAATTGTACAAGAATCTTCTCGTGGGTGGTGCGGTTCATACTTCTCATCGTAGTGGCATCAGTATTTTTGTATCAGCGCCGTCTCATCTTCCATATCCAGTGTTCTTGTGTTTAGTCAGGTTTTGCGCTGAAAACGATTTTCTTGGTCCTGCACTATGCAGTTTCTAACGACATTGTTGTAGGTAGTCCTCTTGCATGTACTTGATCCACTGTAAGAAAGCCTCCAGCAAGCGTCCATAATAATGCAGCAAAAGAGTTTTTTAATTCAACACCAATTTTCCGCGAGGCCGAGGGCGCTCGCCATGCCAGGATGAGTGCAAGCGTGAAGGCACTCCCAGACATGAGTAAAGACATGAATGAACGCTAATTCATCGTAATCAAAGCTAATCGTGATGAAATAACACGCCATTTCCAGCTCATCGCTCGAGAAGAATTTCAACATCCACATTGTTACTTCCACCTGCTGGCAACGACGAGCCAGGGTGACCAGAACATTTTGACCAGAATTATCTTCTGTGCAATTATCTTCTTGAGACGCACTTTCAAGGATACTTGCCAACATAGTTTCAAAGATTAGCATTAGCTGCTTGTCCCTGAGGGTGACCATTTTTGTTTGTTCTGTGGAAAGATCTTGTGTAGCTGCTATGATCTATCGCGCTCAAAATCGAGAAGCATTGTGTACAAAGTCTAAGAAGTCAACTCGTTCGAGTAACTACCTACCAGACACAAAAAAGGTATTCATCAGGATAGAAATGTCAAAGGCGTTATGACGTCTGTGCATCAAAACGAATCGCCTTGTTCTGGCGCTCCAGACCCTGTGGAACAGCCGGCCGAACCTGTGGGACAGTAGCCGGTTGAACCTGTGGAACAGCCGGCCGAACCTGTGGGACAGCAGCCGGTTGAACCGGTGGAACAGCCGGCCGAACCTGTGGAACAGCCGGCAGAACTGTATTTATAAGAAGAGTATATTGATTTCAAGCCATGACCGGAGCGCGAGGAAGGATCACTCAGGCTCAGCGATCTCCGAGTATTTCATGTTGAAAATTCAATCGCACAATCTTGCTTCACTTCTAATGTCCGTGACTAATGCTTTGTCGGGTGAGGTATTGCAGCAGCCACTGGAGATCCGTGAGGACGTGACTACGGTCTGGGAACTCAAAAAGCATATCGCGCGTTGCCATCCGGACACTCTGTTGCAGAATGGTGCTGACTTTAAGCTCTTAAGCTCGTGAGAGTGAGATTATTCCAGAACTCCATAATAAATGCATAAATATGTCAGTGTTGCGATCTGTCTCGAACAAGACATGTTGGCCGTGTTGTTCCTGTTATTACTAGTTGGCCTAGTACTTCCTGTCATTAGTATGATGCGACGTGGGGAAAAAGAAGACGATGGGGAATTCTCTAATGACAGCGGCGTGAAAATCTTCAAGACCCCTTGCGATTCGGTTTCGGACACAGAGACCACCGAATGCACACGATGAAATTATTGCCCCGGACCTCGCCGAATACACTTTTCTTGGGCTCCGGGTGGCTTAAGAACCAGATGTAAGCTATTTTTTTTTGCCTGAGAGTGAGAATGAGAACTAGTGCTGTTAAATTTAGCATTAAGTAAGATGCCAAGGAACTACTAATGATGGGGAGATAGTAAAGAAGAAAAGTTAGTTGGTAGGCACACAATGAATTATGCATCGCGAAAAAACCAAACCAAGCTACCCATCATCAAAAACCATGTAACAAGGTGAAGAATCATCTGACGTTCGTCAACTGTTTCCCTCGGGCGGGCATACGCCACGACGCCAGCGTGTATTGGTTCTCCCAGAACAGGACAGTGCTGACAAGCCTGGGCATTTCTACGCTGGCCGAGCTTCGGGATGCCTTTGTCCCCAAGATTCTGGCGAGGGTGGAGAGCAGGATGGGAGCCGGTTGGGTTTACTCTCACGTACGTGCAAGCGAGCTCCCAGAGAAAGAAGGACCCCACACGACGGTGCGCGAGTTAGTCGTGGACATCGTGGGGGAGCGTCAGAATCAGATGTCGTATGGGGATTATTATCAAAAAACCGGCTTTTTTTTGGCAGATCTCATCGGGCTGCGCCCGGGCCAGCACGGCGGGAGGTCACCAGAGATCGTGCACGCTACGCCGGCACCTCGTAATAAATTGGACTGGACAGGCCTCGTGTTGTTTTTCCGCGACGCACCAACAGATGTTGACGCGTCATCTTGCTGCTATCATGTTGTAGTGTGCAACCGGCACCGACACACATTCGCCTTCCACTTTGGGGATCATCACTTGTTGGAGGACGGTCAATTCGCGGGAGGCAACTGGCGTGATCCTACCCTATCTTGATTCAGAGCAAGAAGTAAACGCACACGAATTTTGCGAATCGATCCTGGCGGGCAGCGAATGTTTACACAATATTTTTAAGGCTCTCAGTAATTCATCTTTGACTGCATTCGTAAAAAGTATGAGGGAGTATTCTCAAGCAATGCTCCTCTTCCATACTTTTCAAGGATGCACTTGAAGGATGAAATGCGGACAGTTCTAATATTTCGATCATGTAAGAGGGCCAGAACGTGATGGAAAGCAAGAGGCGTGACGCAGTATTCTTCTTATGAAAAACAATAAAAGAGTAAAATAATATAATCTAAATAGAGCCATTTCTTGCATGCTGCCGAAAAAGGTGTCGCCACTTCTCACTCCTGCTGATCCTTGTTTTGGTTTGATGATTTGTGTATTCACTTTCTTTTCCCTTTTGTTTACTCATTGACTTTTTCCATATGGAATCAAAAAACTTTCCTTCTTGCCAAATCCGGTCATGAACTTTGCCAAAAGAACTGCAGGGGTTGTGAGCTGAAGAGCTGTGATGGCAGAGTAAATTAATGACCCTGCATCTGAAGGTTGACAGAGGAGGAGAAGATAAGAGATGATGAGTTAAGATCTGAAACGATAGAAGAGTCAGTGCCACACGGTTTACAATCTGATCTGTCTCCTGCCTTTTTTCATGAACGATAGAATAAATTTCATGGTAACATCTTCAAGCTAGCATATACACGAATTTAGCGTACTAGTGGTCTACCTTAGCAGAGCCATGGGGCTAGAATACTGCTACGTCCACCCGTTCGCAACCGTGAGGGTCGTGACCAAAAAAATAGTACTTCTCGTCCTCGTGTTCAAGTAAACACTTCTAGGAACGGTTCAACACATTTTTCTTGCATGCTTCAAAGGTGAAGAACAAGAGCTTCAATGAATTCATTGCAAGACTACCAGGAAAGCATTGCTCGAGGGCCCATTCACCTCCAACTTGAGCTATCCCCGCGACTCGTGCTACAGCTTTCATGATGCAGTAGAGACCGAGGCGGTCTGTCTATAGCAGCACTGCATCGGTTTCAAACATCCTCGCATGAAAATAATGTTACTACTTACGACTACTCGTCTTGAAAATACTAATAACTTCTATCACTGCAGCAGGGTGACGATGATGGATGAGTTACAGTTGAGCATTCGTATCACTGCAGCAGGGTGACGATGATGGATGAGTTACAGTTGAACATTACTTCCTCAATAGTTGTCTTCAATTTGATTTGAGCATAGTCTGAGTCTTATTAGTTATTCATTTCCAAGAATATCTAACTAACTACAAGAAGAATGTCGCTCGAATTGCTTGCCCTTCAGCTGTAGGAGCTACAAAAATGTCGGTCGAATTGCTCGCCCCTCAGCTAGTTGGGGATGAGCGGAGTGTCGCTCTCTTCCGGGACTGGGTCCTGTCAGCAGCAGCTCATTAAGGCTAGAGAAAGAGATGCAAGTACCAGCAGTTCAACAACATGGCTTGTTCTAAGATCATGATTTTGATTATCAACTCCCTCTCGCTCTTGAAACTCGCTAGGACCGTGCTTGTAGTACGCCATTAGAACCCCAGTCGTATATCCTGCTTCTCAGAATTTGAGTACGAGTGTAGTTTTTGCTTTTGGTTTATTGATATATATCCTGCTTCTACTACAGACACTGTGCATACTCTTCGTCACATTTCTAACGGCAAGGGGGCTCAACAAACGGTGGTGGCGTGTTCAAGCAGAACGTCTTCACGCAGAGGAATGAGGCATTGGAGACGTGGTTGCCTCACTTGTGTCAGTTGGAAGTCCTCTGGCTCTTACTCCTAGAGGACACAAGGAAACCATCCGAACTGGCAGAAGCCATTGCCCAAGCCTTTGGTCCGTCTTTCATCAAGCTTCTGCTGGGAACGTCGGCGGCAAGTACTAGTAGTGCTGGAAATAGTACTAGTATAGGTAACATAGGAGGAGGTTCTGCTGCAACATCTGCTTCTGCTGGAATAATAGCTGGAGGCTCTAGTAGCTCTAGCTCGATTCTCGGTGACGGTGGGAATGCAGCAACCTCGTCACTAGATGCCGAAGGACAGCAGGCGAGACGTAGAGGTCGCAACTCCACAACAGGGAGTAGGGGAAGGTCTAGGTCTGCTGCAGCGAGGGATGCCGGTAATATTGCTGGAATTAAGGCTTCCCCTAATCATCGATCTTCAGATAGTACATCTTGGAAAAGCTAATCATCCATCCTTTCCCAGAAGAACTCTCTCAGAGCTGTTGTTCCGTAAGGGAAAAAGAGATCCGAGATGAATCCCAAGATGGATTGGGGTGAGCTCTAATGCAATTAGCGAGGACTTCTACCCTGCCACTTGTTCCAATCGTGGCATGGCTTTGCCACTGAGCAGTTTATCGTGGAAATTGCAGAGAGAAGTTTTCCGTTACCTTGAAGTTCCAAGTGCATTGAGGAGACCGCAACAAGAGTTCGACTCCGCGCTCTTGAACTTTCTCGTCGAAGAATTCGGAGAATTACTAGTAACCACGCCATCCGGAACGACATTAAGGCTCACAATGATTCATTTCCGAGCGTCATTCTTCTTTGTAATATGTTTCAGAGGATGATCGCGAGAAATTCGCTTCTTGTTGGCTGCCGTTTTGCTTCTACGGTGATCACGGATGGTCATATCAGGAGCACACACATGACATACTCCAACTACTGCCAAATGTAAATTGATTTAGCTAGTGCTTCTGTATCCTTCAGAGCGTCAAATTCTGAAGAAAGAGAAACGGACTCCGAGAGAACTGAGACGTACTGAGCTCTAACTACAGGCGCGACGCACAAAGGCAATAACCCTGCTTTCGCGAATACCCATTTAATCGTACCAGATGCATTAAGCTACTACCTGATCACCTTCGTGAATCTGATCGTATTGCGTGAGGAGCAGCTTACGCGCATGCTGGATTGCCTGGAACAGACGCGGAGACAGAGGGGGTCCCAAGTCGTGGCGAAGCCAGCACAGTCTTTATGTTGATGCAATGTGAATGTATGTACTTGTACACCTCACTTGTAGGTGATCAAGAACTCAGTTTTGTTGTTGTAATTTCAACGTAAGTACCATGATGTCTTGATGATCAACAAGGATCTTCTCAATATGGAATTAGAAAAATCTTCTAAATAGTCTTCTGACCTAGTAATTCAATGGCCCACGTTCATATCTCAGCAGTAGCTCCTCCCGTTCCGCGATGCAAAATTTAGGAAACAACATGGGTTTTTTGCTCGCGGGGGGACGATCCTCAGGTGGCGGAGGCGCTAGTAGATCGGGTACATCTGGAGGGCAGCAGAGACGTGGTGCCTCTGATTTCGTGTTTACGCACAGACTGGAGAGTAAAACGTACGAGAAACTGTTGATCGACTATCTCTATATCTTTCGCAATCCATCTTCTTCTGGTGCGGGACCAATTTCGGGAGGAGGAGGGGGGCTAAGATTTATTAAGGCTAAATAGACACTCACGTGGTCTCACTATCTCTATCTCATGTGGTGGACCATGGATGCAGCTGAGTGGGTTTTTTCACTTAAAAAAGGTCAGTCAAGGGGACGATCATTTCTTTTAAAGGTCAGTCAAGGCGGTAATTTTAAGAGGGACTACTTGCAAAGGGGTAGGGGAACCAGACTACAAAGGAGATCCACCACAGAACCAGGGATTGATATTGAGTGTCCAGCTTCAAATTTAGCAACTCCTCCACATCCGATGCAGAAGTCGTTAGGAAAGCATCGAGACTGCTTCACTGTCTCCTTTACGATCTGTGGTTTGCTGCGGTGCTAGACAAAGACACGAAAATGCAAATCCATGGAAATATGAGTCGACAAGCGTTAAAGGATGGTAATAACTTTGACGACTGGGTTAATACATGGTTTTTCATCTTACTTTGAAAAAGTTTTCACAAGGAACTTCCTTGTATCAACAGACAGTCATTATTACAATCATTATCTATCACAATCGATGGTTTAGGATGAAAATAATTCCATGCTTTTTGTGTCTTGTGGGGTGTTTTGTTCCTTGTCGTAGAACGTAAAAGGACTTACTGTATTTTTACCTGTACCAATATCTACCCCATCGCACAGAATCCCTCCTCGATCCGTCCATCGATTTGCTGTTGAATTCCAGCTCGCTTGTGGGCTCGATGCGGATAGTCTTGTTGCATTTGCTGGCTGATCAGAACTGTGATGCGGTGATGGTCTCCGGCTTTGTCTTCGCGGCCGAACGCGTTCTAAGGAAAATTTTGGTTATGAGACTTGGACATGAGATTTTTACTTTGTTGTTTTGATGGAATGAAGTTCAAGTTGATGTAAGTACCTGTATGTGTATACCTATACCCGTAACGAGTACGTTTGCTTCGGCCTTCAACGCTACGCAGTGGGATGATAGAATTTAAACTACCTTAGCTTGACAAAATGACAAATCAGTTCGGACGGGTCACCAGGTTTTTGTATTTAGAAGGAATCAATAGTGGGTGCTGCTCGCTAATTCCAGTTGCGAAGGACTCAACTTCGACGTATTGATGCAGGTGATGCGGACGTGGCTGGTTTTGCTGCAGCCATGGGGTGGGCAGTATCTCTACCCGTATTACATAGCAGCCTATCAGACTGATCGAGAGACAGCGAAACTTGGTACACAGATACATCGGTAGTTTCTTTAAGGCTATTGACTACCCTACTACTACAGAGGTTTGTCAGGAACGGCATCACCAGGGATACACACAGACATACTACTTGTAGTTTTAGAGCTATTAATTCCGGGGACTGAGTCAATCGCACTGTAGATTCATGATTATGTCTTTTTATTCTTATCAACCTACCACTGAGGTCTCTTTGTCTTTCGTGTTCTCGTCACCAAGCAACTGTCTCTGGTGTCTACACATCACTTTTCTAGCAGGTGGCACCCGCGCGCGTGAAATGCTAAATGCAAAGCAGCCAGAGGAGTTTATAGGATTAGAAGCGGAGAGCTGGACCCACTTTAGGTCCGGGAATGATCGATATGTCGTCCATTCGCGAGCAAAAGGAACGCACACACGCATGCGGAACAGCAAGACACATTAAGGCTTCATCTGGGAAACCACCTTCTTTTTTCGGCATCTTTTCGATATAGTACCCTTTTCTTCACCCTATAGAATAAGAACACAAAGGAACCAATAAAGGGGCAGAGATGAGAAGACCCACCGAGATGAATACTAAGGGGAGACTCCTCTAAACACAGCAGAGAGTAGTACTGCCAGAGCTGACGTCTGGCTTCTTCGGCCGCAGCGGACTGCTAGATGATTTGCGCTATTTTTCGATGAATGAATTGCAAAATTTGCTAGACGAAAATGTTGGCGATGATTTCGGAAGCACCATATCCGCGATGAGGAATGGTGGTGCAAATGCAAGCTCTTCTTCTGCAGCTGCTAATCAAGTCAGCAGTGTGAGTAGGTCTAGTTTAGACAGCACAGGAAGTACTAGAGGTATGAATTCATCTACAGCGTCTTTTATTGAAGGAAATCCAAGTGGGAGGATGGACAGCGGCAGGATTACAACTCAAGGAGGTGAAAAGACAGGAATGTCAATGTCTTTTACGGGTACTAGGTTTTTGGTATTGTTCCTATTACCCTTGGTTTTGCCTCTGTACTTAACCTTAAGGGTGATAGGCATAACCAACAGGGCGGTAGACTAACAGCAAAACCCTACCTCTAAGTTTTCAAGGATGGGCACAACTAGCATAGAAGGTGCAGCTGCGAGTAGAGAAGAAGGCTCCAGTTCTAGCAGTTTTGGCAGATTTTTTGGTTCCTCCATGATGTCAGGCAGTAGTGTGAAGGAATATCCAGCTGTCTATCCCGGTGCAAACATGATACCATCATTAAGGCAAGTAGCTAGAGAGCATTCTCAGGGGCATCATCCTTTAAGGGGAAGAACAAAAAGGGGAGCCTTGGCCTCTTTTTCAAGGGGAAAAGCCTTGGTCTCTTTTTCAAGGGGAAAAAGGTCCCAGGGATGGCCCTCTCAGGGATGCAGCGACGCCGCACCTCTAACATCAGTTGGAAGCACTCCTGGGTCGATGGCTTATTTCTCAAGGGGAAACCTCAATAGTACCGGAGCAGGAGTGCCCTCGCAATATGCACCAATAGGGTCATCGATGAATCAGTCACTAGCTGGTTCCGCACAACACGGTGGAAATTCGTATCTCTTCTCTGCTGTTGGATCGAGAGCCTTTCAACCGCAATCTATGTTCCAATCGGGTGGAGGCCGAGCTGCTACAGGAGGTCCTTCTTCTGCTCAACAAAGACAGCAGGACCGTGGTGGAACCTCGGAAAGTGGTTTTTCAATCGGCAACTTTGTGGAGCGGATGTTAGACCGCCTCTTATATGGCCCTTCCGCAGAATATCTCATGTATGGGCCAGGGGGAGCAGACTCTTCAGCGGCATCACTGACAGGTACGAGCAGCTCGTTTGCTGATGTTGTAGTTGGGGGATCTTCTTCATCTGCTAGTACATCTTCTGGAAATTATGGTACATCTGCAAATCGAGGGACGAGTTCTTTCGGGGGATGGTTCCAGGAGCAAGCAGGCTCGCTTTTCGGACGCTCCACTGGTTCCGGAACTGCTGGTTCGGGAGATAGGCCCACTACAACTACGTCGTATCCTAGTTATTCCTCCAGATATCGCCATTATGTTGCCCAGCATTGGTCTCTTTATGGTATGCTGAAGCTTTTCTTGCGGAACGAAGTGTTTCTTAAATTTGTCGAAGAAACTAGTACGCAATACCATCGAACGCAGGGGCTATCGAACGTTTTTGTCGGTGGGAAATTCCTGAAGCGATATCGACTGTCTGGCCTAGACCAAATACACTTGTACAACGACTTTCTGTCGCTCGTTTTTCAGCTCCTCCGCTGTTTCAGCGATGCGCCGTTACTCCAAGCGCTCTTCGCAGCACAGCAGGACGGCTCGGCGCATGCGTCACACGCTCAACTAGCATATGCGGAAATGGATGCGGTACTAAATAATCTGATTGAATGAACACGGGAAATACGATTCTGGTACTACTTGAGTTGAAGGGATGATCTGATTTTACGATTGACACGCTGAGTTTGTTGCGTCTCATATAATAAGTCAGTGGCATCATCACTGACCAAATAAATCGTTGTTGCCGCCTCTCCAAAATTTAGCTTTTCCCACTTTCACTTCTCTCAAGAAACTATGAAGATCTTAGATATATAAATATAAATATATTCAGAAATGTCAGAAAAAGGCACTCTTTACACCTCGACTCTTTTAAAGTCCTAATCAATAGTAATTTCTGTGACATATATTAGGATTACACCAATGTATGTACCAGGGAGGGAGGCCCCCCCCCCCTGTGGATGGATCTGGGGTGGACCACGCCAGAGGGGTCCAGCCTGGCCACCTTTGCGCGGTCTGTATGGTTGGCCACATGCAGCACGCCAAGGGGGTGGGTCCCGCCTTGCCTCCTCTGCCAGCTCT